>OZ030014.1:13755000-13930000 GCA_964023405.1 Apodemus agrarius | reverse complement strand
TATGTCCCTGTCCACTCCAGCGGGAGAAAGACTGACAGAAAGCACATGAGGACACACTAGTCGTGTATCAACTCTTCTCCAAAAAGGCAAGGGACTCCTTCTCATCTGTCTTCCAAATGACTTATTACAAAGCATGCATCACTCTCCCAAGTCCATGGTCTACAAAATACCACAGGAAAATTCATCAAGACTCTCTTAAAATACAATAGAGGTAGAGACAGATGGGAATCCAGTGAGGCTCTTCTATAATGACCAAATATTGCTGTTACTCTACATACTTGGAAAAGTATTGATAATTTACGTATTGAAAGTAAATTATGAATTATATATATCTGCATTGGAAAGATGCATAAAAATACAGAATGTAACAGAGTATTAGCACCAATTATCTCTAGCAGTTAAGGTAGATAAGGAATAGTTGTTATTCTAGTTTTTTACTCTTTCTTACACTTTGTCAGCAAATTTCTACAATACACACATATCTTATATCAATATGGGGGGGTAGGAACAATCTAGATCAGTAAAATCATCCACAAGAGGTTAATTAATAATGGCTTAGGTACATTTGAATCCACAAGCCAATTAATAAGTTTTAGAAGTGTGTGTGCACATGCCATGGTACATAAATGTGCAAGTCAGAAGACAGCCTGCAGGATTCATTCTCTCCTTCCACCATGTAAATCCAAGGGATTCTACACTGAGGTCTTCAAGCTCGGCAGTGAGAGCCTTTACCCATCATATGTCACTGGTCTTAATCTGAAGGTTTTTGAGATAAGTTGCTTATAATCTTCTACAGAAGTCACTGCGTGGCGCCTCCCTTCCTACCCCGTCTGCCTGTGGTGTGTTATTACACTGATGTAAATGTGTGTGTTTTATTTGACTAGGTGAGCCTTTGAGTTAACTGTAAGGAGGACACTGAAAGAGGACACAAAACTAAGTCTGTCAGCAGCATTACTTGTATTCTTATCTACATTTAGGAACATAATAGTACTTAAAAGTCACAGCCACTCCTAAGAAGTTAACTTAATGTATGTGATGCACAACAACTCAATAGAACCAGCCCATCCTACATGAGACTCCTGTCTCAGAAACAAGACTAACGGCTCCTGAAGAACAACCCTGAGGCTGACCTCAGGCCTCACACACGCTCCACCCCTCACACGCATAAACAAACATACTTAAGAGTTAAATCATAAAGAATGTTTTTTACTCAAGAGACACACAACAGGTGCTGGCGAGGATATGGAGAAAGAGGAACACTCCTCCACTGTTGGTGGGATTGCAAGATGGTACAACCGCTCTGAAAATCAGTCTGGCAGTTCCTCAGAAAATTGGGCATGACACTTCCAGAGGACCCTGGGCATATACCCAGAGGATTCCCCTGCATGCAATAAGGACCCATGCTCCACTATGTTCATAGCAGCCTTATTTATAATAGCCAGAAGTTGGAAGGAGCCCAGATGTCCCTCAAAGGAGGAATGGATACAGAAAATGTGGTATATTTATACAATGGAATACTACTCAGAAATTAAAAATAATTAATTCATGCAATTTATAGGCAAATGGTTGGATCTGGAAAATATCCTAAGTGGTCTAACCCAATCACAAAAGAATATACATGAAATGAAATCACTGATAAGTGGATCTCAATGAGCCCAGAAGCTCTGAATACTCAAGGCACAATTAGCAAATCAAAAGATTCCCAAGAAAGGAGAGGACCCTGGTCCTGAAAAGACTGGATCCAGTTTTATAGGAGAGTACCAGAACAGAGAAATGGGGGGGGGGGGTGTGATTGGGGAATGAGCGGAGGGAAAAGGACTTATGGGACATATGGTGAGGGGGGAACTGGGAAAGGGGAAAGCCTTTGGAATGTAAACAAAGAATATAGAAAATAAATAAAAAAGAAAAATAAATAAATAAAAAAAGAAAAAGAAATTTTGGGGGGGCTTAGGGAATCAAGTAACAGATGTTAATGTGAGTATAAATAGAATAACTGTCTAAAATCTGAACTCTGTGACAATATTTAAAATCAGTAGTTGAAACATAAAAAGAAATTGAGATAAGTTGGAAAAATAGATTTGAGCGAGACATATGAATCAGAATACAAGTGAAAAATATTTCAAAACAGCAAAAGTCAATTAACCTAAATCACTGATGGATGAAAGAGAAGATAAATAGCCTTGATCTGGCATCATGACAGCTACTGATGTAACCTTATGTGATCCAGACTCAGAGCTGTTCTGGTAAAGGAACAGGAAAGTACAATACAAATGCTGAAAAAAATATATATATAAAATAGTGTGTGCTGACAACGAAACTCCATAGCAGAGGCTGTTACAGAAAGAGTGCGCTTTCACACTTCAACTCTCCAGGTATAGAAAGGAAAAAGGAAAGACAGGTATACTCCACACCGTGGAGCTGCAAGGCAAACCTACGGAAAACACAGGACATCACAAGAAAGGCAGCAGGGCCCCGGGGGCACCAGTTAACCTACTCGGAAACTACTGAAAACACGAAGATACACTCTGCGGCTCTTCATCTCCATCAGTACTATGCCCACTGCCTCTAAAGCATGCAATCAAGAGGCATTTGCATTCACGGGTCAATTCTCAGACACCTAACCGTGATGTAAACACTGATACCAGGAGGCTTTGGGGGCGGGGTTCAGACAGTACTTACTTAAGGCCTGCTTCATTTTATTTTTATTATTCAGGTTTTTCTTTTCTGCTACATAGAGTATGTGGAGATCAATGTCCTAATTCATTCACTGCCTACCTGTTATGAAAGCGGAAAGCTGGAAATAAATGTAAAAACTCTAGGCATGACTGAAATATTTGACTTACATCAAATTACTTTAACAAAAGAACTGACTAATCATCTTTTAATAAGCTTCTGTTTATAATGTACTTTATGTGCCCAAGATCTTCAGAAAGTTGGTCACTACATGCCTACCAAATTCTGCTAGTGTTATTTCTAGCTTTTGTATGCGTGCTTTGTATATGCATGGGTTCCACCTATGTGTGGAAGCCTGGGAACATTTTCAGCAGAAATCTTCCTTATGCTTTTTCTACCTTGGTACGGAGACAGAGTCTCTCACTGAAACTGGAACTAGCTAAACAACAAATTCTGCTAGAATGGCAGACCAGCGAGCCCTAAGAATATTCTTATTTCTGTCTCTTCTAAGTTGGGATATCACCATACATCACTGTAACCAAATTTTCAAAAGCTACTACATGCATGCATGTATGTATGTATAATATATGCATATATGTTTTTAGGGTGAGCTGGGGATGGGGACTGGGACCATATGTATCTCGCATGGCCCATATGTGGAGATCTGAAGATAATTTGCAGTAAATCACTTTTCCTAACAGTTGGGAGGGGCCAAACTCAGGTAGTCAGCATTGGTAGCAAGGATCTTTCCACTGAGCCATCTCATCACCCAAACCTAGCTTTTTATGCAAATTCTGTGGATGTGTCATGGTCTGAACACTTCCCATAGACTAGAACAGATGTTGGTGTTGTTTGGAGGCGTGGCCTTGCTGTTCAAGTATGTCGCCAGAGGCAGGCTTCGAGGGTCTGAAGACTATGGTCATGTTCAGTTTGTTCTCGGTCTTTTGCTTACACTTGAAGGTGTGAAATCTCAACTTCGGTTCCTACTAGCACACCTGCCATCTCCCTAGGATCACGCACCCTTATCCCTCTGGAATGATAAGCCCAAATAAACTCTTCTTTCTATACACTACCTAGGTCACAGCGTTTCACAACAGCAACAGAAAAATAACAGGATCAGAAGCACTGGATCAAAGTCAGGTCTTCATACTTACATGGCAAATGACCCAGCTCCACAGCTACAATGCTGTTCTTCCTCATGGAACACACTCAAACACACCATGACTTTTACTATGTAAGAAACAACTATAATCTCTCATCACCTTACAGTCATACTGTAAACTGCATGAGGGTAGAAACTTGCATCAGATATCCTCTGCATCCTCCAGCACTTTACACAACACAGCACTTGACATGTATACAGCGTTTAAAAACCAATCAAACAGTACAGTATCAACCACTTTTAAGTCAAAGCAAACCTTAATTCCTTACATAGAATTATGCAACTAAGCAGTGCATTACTAATGCTTGGAATGTTATTTAATAAGAATCATGTTACCATAAAATAGGAATGGACTTTAAATTTAAAAACTCAGTCCTCTCACTGAAGCACAAATCCTTTTTACTCACTGAGTGTCTCATTTCAATGAATCAGACCCCATTAGTTCTGCAACTGCTATAGCTTGGATCACAGATGGGCCCCTAAGGTCCATGGGCCAGAGGCCTGGTCTCCAGGAAGGCTCGAATGGGAGGCAGTAGAAACTCGAAGAGGCGAGGCCTAGTGGAAGGTCTTCATGGAATTCTGAGTGTGTTCTTGAGAGGTGTTTAGGGATGAAGGTCCCTTGTTCACCCTATTCCTTCCCAGGCACGAACTGCGCCCTTCTGCTACACCACACACGTGCTGACCGTGAACTGAGCCTTCTGCTACACCACACGTGCTAACCGTGATGCGCTGCTTCTCCAGACCTGCATACAAAGGGGCCAACGGCCTGTGGACTGAAACTTACAAAACCCAAAATAAACCTTTCCCTGTGTTATCTGGCTAACTGAACATACACTGTGGCATAAACACACAACAACAGAGGCAAACAGGAAAGCCGTCCATCTACTCTTCAAAAAGATGTAGTCTCCCCACCAAGTAAAGCTCGCTCAATGGACACCACCTCAGGGAAGGGCTTTGGTGGCTGTGTGCACACAACCACACAGAACATAAACCCCATGAGGGTAGAAATTGTGCTTATGCCTTCCGATATAGTGTCAATGTCCGAACAGTCGCAGAAGTATGCGCTGTTCAATTTTAAGGACTAATGAGCACAAAACCCCACAAATTACAATTATCTGCCTCAAAAAACTTAGAACCTTTATGTTCTTCTAGATTCAATCCACTTAATCAGAAAGATTTAAAAACCTCTATTAAATTATACAAGTGTTGAGTGGCCCCTCGCAAGTGATTCTTACAGTTTAGAAACACAAATTCAAAGATACAGACACATAGGGGAAAAAAGTAAGTAAAAGACTGCTCCCTCAAAAATACAGTTACTATGTTTTTTAGAATGTCTAGAAACTAAATCATTTTGAAAACTACAATAGAAAAGATTAAAGACAGGAAGGAGCCTTGGCAGAAAACCAATCAACTCTGCATGAAAAGTTGACGCATCTAGAAACATTTTATAATGTGAAAAACAACAAAATCCCCATCATTGCAATAAACATCCGGACGTGGGCCGGAGTTTCATGCGGAAAAGGTGAATTATTGAGTACACTTAGTTTTGAAGCAACTACCCACATCTTGTGGCATCTGTACCATACCTTGGAAAGTCAGTGCATCCTAATAACTGTAGTACTTCCTGACTCTTTCAGAGAACCATAATATCAATCCTGCATCAAGTTCATTTCAGTTAAGATGTTTGAGTCTACAGTTTTATATGCCAACAACTAATCCTTATTCCACATATTTCTATTAATCTCTGGTTGCTGGCCTCTCAACTAGATAAATGAATGGAATATGTTCTAAACTATTAAAAAAGACGAGAAATGTGTCATTCAATCATGATTCTTTTTACCCAAGTACATCTCTCGGGCCCAGCTGACTGAAGACGCAGAAGCCTCATCTACTGAAACAGTAGCTGGCAGCACTGCTGATAAGGGCTGATGCGAAGGCAGTGGGCACACAGCCTGGTGGGAGCACTTGTTGCCATGTAGAAGGAAGGACCCGGGTTCTAGGGCCAGGATCACTATCACCCTGGGTGTGGGTATGTGTGTGTGTTGAAGGGGGTGGGTGATACTGTATTTTCTCAAACAACTAAATCAACATTTAAAAGCAAAATTTTCAATATGCTGCTTCAATATGAACTCTTTGTTTACTGAAAATGTATGTGGCAATTATTTCCTAAATAGTCACAAGAGCATCTCTCTGAGAGTCAGTGAACATATTCACTAACCCCAGTCATTTGACGGCTTCCCTGTCACCACTGTGCATCAAACCTATTATCAATATGGAGCCTAATGCTAGAAAATATTTTTAAGCAAACATTATCGGCAACTTAATTTTCAAACTAACCTCTTCTTTATGAATTTATTTTTGGGGCACTGTATATCAGGAAATCTTTTATACTGAAATTGAGAGTAACCATACATGAAACAGAGAAGAAAAAGTGGCTGCGGCCACAGTGAGAACAAAAGCCTCCCATTTTAAAATGACTTGGTGACAGATGCCTGTGCTCCAGCATCTCTACAGAGATGGGGATGGAACTCGGAACATAAACTAAGAGCTCCCGGCCGGCTGGCCCAGAGCTGGGAGCAGCAGGGGCAGCTCCGAGTTACTCCCTGACAGGGCACTGTGGGGCAGCAGTGCCTACACTGGCAAACTCAGGCACTTTCACTAAAATCTCATTTCATAAGGTGTGAATCCCAACGTACAGAGGTGTCCTTAATCTCAGCACTTGGGCGGCTGAGGCAAGAGGACTACCATGAGCTGAGGCCAGTCTGGTCTACAGAGTAAGAGAGGCCCTGCCTCATAAAGACAAGGGGAGACAGGAGTGTGTCACACAGGCAGAATGGCTCGCTAAGTAATGGTGCTTGCCTCCAAGCCTGATTCCCTGAGTTCAATCCCTGGAACACACATGACGGACAAACAGAAACAACTCCTAAAAGTTTTTCTCTGACTTCCATATCTCCATATGCTCAACATGCATGTGCATGCGCACACACAATAAAAATTTATATGTATCATTTTAAAGTCATGTCAATTATTTAGCAATATTCAGGGGAATGATATATTAAGTCAGAATACATTAAAATCATACCTTAAATAAAATGTCAGTTTTACAATCCCTTATATACTTTTTTTTCTCTTTTTTTTGAGACAGGGTTTCTCTGTGTAACCCTGGCTGTCCTGGAACTCACTCTGTGGACCAGACTGGCCTTGAACTCAGAAATCTGCCTGCCTCTGCCTCCCAAACTCTGGGATTAAAGGCATGTGCCACCACTGCCCAGCTCTTATATACATTTTTAAAAAGATTTTTTTTTAAATTTTGTGTATGTACGTGTGCTGTGTGAGAGTATTTATTCATGCAAAGAGCGGGTGTCCTCAGAAGCAGGATGGGCTTCTGCTCCCCTGGAGCTGGAGTTACAGGCAGCTGCGAGCTGGGACGTGTACTCAGGTGCTCTATGAGTAAGCAAGTGCTCTTACGGCTAAGCCAGCTCTCTACTCCCCTACGCAGCGGCTTTAAGCTTTTTAACCTGAGGAAGAATCTGTAACTAGATAATCAATGGCCTAGAAGAAAACCTTGTTTTACCTTCCCTGCAAATCTAAATCAAAATGAATGTTACCAGTATTAAATCCAAGTAACCCAGCACCCTTGGGGCTCGGTCCCAGGCACACCATCATGTCTTGGAGAGACCAAGAACCAAGACTTCCTAGAGGAGAAAAATGATGCCTAAACACATGTTTGCCTTCGCACTGCATCATTAATACAGTGTTCTCTATATTTTAAAATTTTATTATAAACAGTAAGACTGTTTGTACTAATAGAATGGGAAATGACTCTTAAGATATATCACAGCAAGTTTTAATTCACAGCAAGAGCTTTAAAGAAGTTATTACTTTTGAGTTAAGCATTTTTATTTTACAAAGCAAGCTTAATGTTTTACAAATGAGACTGGTATTATAAACATAATGACATCTTCCATTATGAAAAGATCTGAGCAGTAAGTCATAGTAGTCCCTTCTATAAAGATGACATTTTAGTAAAGCATAGCAAACACCACATACTAGTAGTGGATGTCTAAACTTCCAACAGCCTGGGAGGTAGCAACAAAACTATCAGAAACATCACTAGGCTCTCTGGTGAATTTAAGGACACCCCGGACTACATGAGCCCCTAACTCAAAAATGAGTGGAGTAAGCAAGCAAGAGACTTGGCACGGACTCACATGCACTGACGCCTGCACACACCCCTCCCTACACTGACACCTCCACAGAGAATGAAGCCTCAAATAAACACACATCTTCAGGGTTAAACACTACAAAATTTCACTTCCTCCTTAAGTCATAACAAATGAAGATAAATGCTTATGACCCATTAAAGAGGAGAAAGTGGAACCAGCGTGGAAAGTCTCCAACAAGGGAAGCAGGGTCAACTGGGAAAATAAGGCAAGTACTCCACACACCTAGAGTGACACGGGAGTGGGAAGAGGCATCAGCACACAGAGCACAGGTAAAGGTAGGCAAGCTTGGAGCTACTAGTGACTGCTCAGGACCACTCCGCCAACCTCGCAGGACTGCATTCCCCCACCTGCCTTCCTTCTGATGTGACAACTACTCTAAGCTGTGAAGCACATGATGCACAATGTCAAATGAAGTTATGTCCACTCTCAGGTGAACCAGGCAGTCCTAAAGCTGTGGTCGAATACTCTGTGCCCACAGAACCCAGGACGACAGTCAGAACTCTGGAGTGACCACAACAGCAGCAGACACAGCAAAGAGCAAAGGTCGCGAGCTGCTGTTTCTGGAGTCGGCAGGAAAGTAGGGAGTGTCCAACTCTTTAAAAAGGGGAATCCAGGTCATCGACAAGGCTTTCCCTCTTTAGAAACAGAACCTGCCACTACCAAGAAACTGCGAACCCATGTAGGCACATTATTAACCCACAGAGCGGAGAACGGGAGCAGGGGCAAAGCCTGCTGGGGCGGAACCCCCAGCCGCTGGAGTCCCATCCTGCATCACCCCAGCTTTACTCAGGACTCTGCCCAGCACCCTAAAACACTAACAAAGTAAAGCACTTAAGGGTCTTTATTATTCACTGTCCTTGACAGAAACGAGTTAATAAGTATGGAGTCAATTAGACCGACAAAAAAGCAAGTTCAGAAAAACACCTCATGAATCCTTCACATAGAAAAGCAAGAGCTCAACATTTAGCATGCACGTGTGACAGAGTTCAACGCCCAGAACCCACCAAAAGGCTTCAGGAGAACTGGCTTCAAAGTCACCCTCAACCACACCCAACACATCCACAACGCACCCACACTCACACTCAGATGATAAGAATAAACAATTTTAAAATTAAAAAACAACATCACAAATAGGTGCTACTCTACTCAAAAATGTCCTTCGCCCCCACAGAGACACGGGTTCCACATTATTTTGTTGTTCTTCACTGGGGAGCAGTTTTATTTGGAAAAGCAGTTGCCCCCCCCCCCCGTTCATTTTGTTTTTTAAATTGTGAAGCCCAGGCTAGCCTCTAAGTTCCAGCAATTCTCCTGCCTCATCCACTAAAGTACGACGACAACAAGCATCAAGTTCAGTGCCTATAACATTTTTGTCTGTATTATCGTCACCTCATGTGTGTGGGATGTGCAACGCGAAGGCCAAAGGACAACTCCAGGAGCTGCTCCTTCTCTCCTTCCGGCACGGTGCCCCACGGACTCAGTCAGCACCTCTGCCCACGAGCCATCTCACTGGCCCTCACACACCTCATAAATCCCACATCAGCATGTATACATATAACATTACCAAACAATTAAGCTAGAGCATCCTCTCTTAATTATACTAGTAGCTCTGAATATGTTACATGTCAATGTTTAAAGCAGTGTATGCAAGAATGATAAGTTAGTTAAGTTCTAAGTTGAGAATACAGAGTATAAAAACACTGTTGGGGAGTTTGAGGTAGCTCAGTGGTAAAGATCATGCAGTGCTCTTCCTGAGGCCCAAGATCAACTCCTTGTACTACAACAGGTGTCAAACAACCACGTGTAACTCCAGCTCCAGGAGGATCTAGCAGCTGTGATTTGTGCAGTAACATGCAGATACCTATAGCAGACAGGCACACATGCTTGCATACATACACTCACTCACAACAAAAAACAAAAAAAGAAAAAATGAGACTAAAGCCAGCTGCTGTGGTGCTAGTATCTGGAAGGCAGATACAGGAGGGCTGTGGCTCCAGCAACCATACTTCCTACTAAAGAGGAAAGCTGCCAAATAAAATCACTGTATACATCACAATTTCAGGAGGTGTTAATGCTGACCCCTCTAATAAGCTCTGGCCCTCGCCCACACAAGTGCCCTGCTCTTTCCACATATCATTACTGCAGTTGCCATCTCATGCAGACAGATACACAACCACACCAGGGAGATGCTTCATCCTCATCTATCAGGAAAAGCGGCTTGCAACAACTCAGCATCCAACAATGTCATCATTTTAGATACACTCAGACTTGAACCTTCTTTGTAAATGACTTCATCCAGTTTTCCTCCTCTACTACCATGACACATTTACAGCAAAAATTAAGTCTGTAACAAAGCGTGAGACCTAGCTGCAGGAGACTTGAGAGGACTGGTCAACAATGTATGGTATGCACACCACAAACTTCAGCTGAGAAAGCCTCTAGGAAGATGCTCCAGCTAAACGGATAGAGACTGAAAAGCAGGGTGAGGATAAGGACCAAGGCTGAGAACTCCAGAAGGCCTCCAGAAGCAGCAGGCCGCTGTGGAGAAGGCGGCGGCAGGGACTCGACAATGCTGCTTACCTGCAAGAAAAGCCCCAAGGATAATTATTCAACCAAGGAGGACAGTACAGGGACATACTCTGCAAGTTAGCACTTTCAACTTGGGCTGTAAAGCAAAACTCAGAGCCAAGTTGCATGTCCAACACAAGTCCCTCTGCTCTCCAATACTGGGCAAGTTACAGAAAATCTCAACTCACTTCTTGGCCCTGTCTTCCTCAAGGACCGGAGAGCAAATCCCTAGTTAAACAAATGACCCTTTCAACCCCTTTAAATTGTTACAATCTCATGCCCATGCACTTAACTGACAAAAGATAACAAACAGAATCACATAACATCCAGGAAAAGTTGTTTGAAAAAATAACTTAAAAATCCATCTTGGGATTGGGCCGCACTAGTGACTCTTCATTAGTCCCAGAGCACTGCATATAGGGGGACATATTGGCAGACATTAAAAAAAAATCTGTGTTCAAGATAATCAAGCCTATGGTCCCTCAAAGTATATACTAAAGATTGCTATTTATTATACATTAAAGTAAAACTCTGGACAGAAATTCTAGTTTAGTGTCCAAAACAATTTAACTCAAAGCACTAGACTTTGTTCCTTTACTGTGAAGGCTGCTATGCTTCTGTGAGCATCTGCGGCAGGGTCCAATGCCACACACTGGCACCGCACCTGCAGAACACCTGCTGTCTGGCCTCCTGGCCCACAGCCTGTCTTAACTTTGGTTTATTTCCTTCAAGTCAAGGATTACTAAGTGTCCACTTCTCTACTGCCTGTATGAATAACACACACACACACACACACACACAGAGAGAGAGAGAGAGAGAGAGAGAGAGAGATTATTGTATATAGGGGATATATAATGCATATATGGGATTAAACACAGAAATGTTACAATTGGAAAGGGCCTAGAATTTGACTCTACTTTTGCACAGACAAACCAGGTCCTGCCTGAGCCTGGCTGCTGACAAGAGTACCAGGACAAACAGAATCTTGTTTGTAGCACAAAAGAACCCAGATTATGACAGCAGTCAGTGCCTCTGATCTCTTCCAGTTTCACACAGTAACACCCAAGAATGCCTTAGCTGGATGTCTGCGCCACCAGGGAACAACAGCAATCACCAGGAGTGCTATAGTTATTTATTGCTTTTGTAGTGGGCAAAGCAAGTCTCCTCTTTGGAATTCGGGATGTGATAAGGGACTTTATCATTCAAGGTTGCTTGCAGAAATCACAACAGTGGGAAATGATCCAAGAATTCCTGGCACAACAACACAGTTCAGGACATTCGAGCCACTGCTACGCTCGCTCCTCCAACAAACACATGCTAAATACAGAACTAGCCTCACAAAATGCACTCAGACACTTCTTCAAAGCTGTTGTTTCTCTATAACAAATATTATAAATTTTCTTTATTCACTCTTGTGCAATTGTAGTCTGGTAAATGACCTAGCACAAAACTCACATTCATCAAATAAATACAGCTCAAAGTACTTCACTTTAAACAAAAAAAAAATACTTGAAACAAAAAGACTGAGGCAGTTTCAGGTGCAGCAGACTTCAACCCTGAAATAACAACGGTCTGAAATATAATGTCTTGAGCAGCTTGTCGTATACTTCTACCCACTGGTTCTTAACTCTCTACTTCCCCTTATAAGTATAAGCCATTGCAGTCTCCATTAATTGTTCCTAAACCCGGTGCTTAAAAAAAAAAAAAAAAGAAAAAAAAAAAACAACAACAACAACACTAGCATCTTTATCCTTCTACAACACATGTTTTAAAACTATCCTAATTGAAAATAAAACCAAATGAAATTGGAGAACCAGTTTCGGAGCCCTGATTACAAGAGCATTCAACTACATAAGTAGAAAACTTAAGATACTGTATCAATCTTAGTACTGTGGCTTTTATTAATGAACTTGGGAGATAACCATATAGAAAGAAACAGAAGCATGTTGATAAGAGCTGTGGTTTGAATCAACCCCCTCCCCCCAAACGTTTAAGCACTTGGTCGTCAGCTAACAGCATCGCTTGGATCCAAGGCTGCAGCCTTGCTGGAGAAAACACATCACTGTGGAGGTTTGGGGTGTGGCAGCTTGGGGCGTTCAGTCTCACCCCTGCGTCCTGTCCTGTCCTGTCCTCCTCTCTGCTTCCTGTATGCAGCCGGCAGATGACAAGGCAGCATCTTACACTGGCCCTCAGCTCTCATGACTTCCCAACCATCATGGCCACCTGCACTACAGAACTTTGAACAAAAAATCAATCTTTTCTTGCTTAAATTGCTCTTGGTCCTGGCACTTTACTGCAGCAACAGAAACGTAGCTGACAGAGTCACTGTGTGTACAGCTATGGCTCCTAGGGCTTCCTGAAGCTGTACTGAGATCTGCCCAGTAAATCACTTCTCCCCTGACCTGGTACATTAACATGGAGGCACTAACCATTTATCAACTCCCTTCAAAGACATCCTCTGCAGAAAAGGAACTAGGGCTTTCTTTATAAACTACCTCTGCCCAAAAGCCCACTGTGAAGCACTGCCCCAAGACTTCTGAGACTGAAATGACACTCTGACAACAAATATGAAGCAGTAACTTAGGAGTGAGCTAACACAGGTGCTAAGTTTGGTGACTTGAAATGGTGATTAATTTTACGTCAACTTGGCCAGGTTATGATACCTAGATAGTTAATACTGAGTGTATTTTTTTAGAAAGAAGATTAATATTTAAACTCTGAATAAAACAGATATCCCCCCTCAATTCATTACCTAACAAGGCTTATACCCAAGCACTGACTTACAAGGAAATAAAACCCTTTCCCTAACCTGAAACAGGAGAAAACAGCACAGAAGCTACTTACTAGCAAAGGCTTCTCAATCTGCTGCTTACGGCTTCCCCAGGAACTAACTACAGACTATCTGACTAACAATCTATTATTCCACAGTAAAACGCCACTAAATTTCCTACTTACCATCATAAGATCATCACCAAAATAATCAAACATTTGGGGAATGTTCCCAACACAACTGGAAAGGATAAATAAATGCAGAGGAATGAAGATCACTGTCTGTCTGCAGCTAGAGCCTGTGACTGGAATGGAAAGGAAGGCAGGCGGGGCTAAGCGTTTGAGAGAAGGGGCACAGGGGACAGAGGGGGAGAAAGACAGAAAGATGAAGGAAGAGGACGAACCGGATGCTCATGGCTTGAAACAGCCACAGGTATAATCTATGCATATCACAAAGAACATAGAATAATATTGGGCAATTTGTCAATCTAGGTGGGCAGCTTGTATCAGTATCAATTGAGTTTTGATTCTTTGTGTGGGCTGAGAATTTACTGTTAGAAGTCTCTGGGGTTTTGATTTTCCTGGGTTATGGGGATTTGGGACAGCTGGCCTTGCAGCTCCCGACGACTGGGGGGGGAGGACATGTTACTGGAGCGTAGCCTGCATTAGCGTGGATTGTTGTTTTTTTTTTTAATAATTACACACAACAGAGAAAAACTACTGTCCCTGTGACACTAGGATACCATTTAAAATGTTCTTAACCGCTTTCACAATTCAATTTTCAAAGAAAATATGGCAGTGCATGTCAAAAAAGCAAAACTTTGGGCTAGAGAGTTAAAAGCACTGACCGCTCTTCCTGAGGTCCTGAGTTCGATTCCCAGCAACCACAGGGAATGGTAATGGGATCTGATGCCCTCTTCTGGTGTGTCTGAAGAGAGCAATGATATACTCATAAACATAAAATAAATACATCTTTAAAGCCGGGCGGTGGTGGCACATGCCTTTAATCCCAGCACTTGGGAGGCAGAGACAGGCAGATCTCTGAGTTCCAGGACAGCAAGAGCTACACAGAGAAACGCTGTGTGTGTGTGTGTGTGTGTGTGTGTGTGTGTGTTGGGGGTGGGGGGGCCGGAAAAAAAACCAATAACCAAAAAAAAAAAAACTTAAAAAAAAAAAAAAAGCAAAATTTCAAAACAAATTTCTAAAGAGCCAAACAGTAGAAAGTTGTAAAAAGTAAGGAACCAGCTACAAAGAGAGAATATGCTGCTATGGATTAAAGTAAGGAGAAAGTTCTCAATACATGTCTGTCTCTAAGGGGATGAGTTTGATCCTCACTGTGTACAAGGACTGAGACCACACTAATCTATGAATATAGTTTTAAGTATATTAACTTAAAAAAATAAACTGCCAAAAATGGTACTAAATCATACTACTGCTAAGAAACTTGTAAGTCACTACAAACCCAGCACCCTGCTCAGAAGTAAATCGGCACAAGCAAAAATTTTGGTGAGACAGGGTCCTTCTCTGTATCCCTAACTGGACTGGAATTATCATTTAGCCCAATCTAGCATGGAACTCCTGACAATCCTCCTGCCTCAGGCTCTCAAGTACTGAGATTACAGGCATGAGTCTCTTTTCTTTTTCTTTCTTCTGTTTTGTTTTGGTTTGGTTTGGTTTTGGTTTTTTGAGACAGGGGTTCTCTGTGTAGCCCTTGCTATCCTGGAACTCACTCTGTAGACCAGGCTGGCCTTGAACTCAGAAATCCACCTGCCTCTGCCTCTCAAGTGCTGGGATTAAAGGGGTGTGACACCACTGCCTGACTAGGCAAGAGTTTCAATAGATAACAAAAATACAAACCACCAAACTCTATCAACAACACAAGAAATTTCTAAACAGCCACAGAAACAACTGGGCTCAGTAAAACAAAGAAAAACATATTTCATTATTATTCCATTTGCTATTTTTTCAAGATTTAAAAAAAAAAAAAAAGGAAAGTTACAAAATAACCATAGTCCAGCCTTCACTGTCCTAAGAAATACAGACAGGAGCATTTCTCTGCTTACCTCCCATTAAGACCATCAGTAAAAACCTGTCATGTTCCTAACAAAAAACTCAAAGTAATTTATGAATACCTGGAAAAGTTACTCTCTATAAAGCATTTTCATTAGATTCTAGTTAAGATTTCTTTGAAACTCTCCTAAATTTAGTATTCCAAAATAAAAATTAAAAAATGGTTTCCATTTTTAAGTCATTAGAAAACCAGTGGGCTTTTAACTAAACCAACTATCCAAAGTACAATGAGCCATGAACCCAATTCCCTTGACTGACGAATGAATAATGAAATGTAAACAATCCTGAACACAGGGGCTTTACCACTACTGTAACACCTTTCAGATTCTCTTGTACATCTTATAAGTGCACATACCATACACATATGGATATGAAAAGCTCATTCTATAGACCTAAGATAATTACAGCCAACAAATTAATGAGAATATTTCTACTCAGCATTATTAACAAATATTAATAACAGTCTCTGAAAATATACATTTCAAGAAAGGAATTTTATCCATTTAACTAGAAAAGAAACATTCCCTAAAGCCTTTTTACATCAGCAAAAAATTTTACATCAATAGAAATTATCATTTAAAAAGATATTTCATATAGTCAACAGAAGTAGTAAGATTATTAATGAGCCAGAATTTTCCAAGTAAAACTGTCAAGTAAAATGCTAACCATACTGATTCCAGATCCTTCAACATTATCAGTAGTGACTGTAATTCCAACATGTGTACAGGCATGAAATGTTTTTCCTGAAGCTGGACTAAACTGGCCAATTGTGTGTGGAAAAGCAAAAGTTACCAAAGTACTTAGCAGTGAAGATACATAAAACCACCCGCAGATACAGGGATCAAAGTTTAAAACAAAAGTAAAAGCTTGCAAAGCCACATATACAAAACAATTGTAAAGTTTTAAAACACTTGTAATACAAGTAACAAAATGACCTATCGATAACAATACAATATAAATCATTTCAGCAATACACCGTTAACAGCATGTCAATTCAAAACACCTGAGTAGTAAGGAGGGAGTGAAACGAGTCCTGGCAACCAGGGCTGAGGTCTCCAGGCAGCAGGATCTCAGTCAACGGCAATCCAGACTTTCCACACATTCAGTTACTATATAAATTTAAAATACTGCACAAAAATATTATAAACAAATAGCAAGTACACTGAAAACATATTTCAGGAATGGTCTAAAGTCATTAGCAAACAAACCAGTATCACATAAACCTGTGAATTACTCTGGGAAATAGTCAAGGGTTCCCTTGACTTTGAGACAGGGTCTTAATCATGATCTTAAAATCCTCCTGCCTCAGCTCCCCAAGTGCTGGGATTATGGCCATTCCCCTTTATACCCAATTCTAAAGACACTTCATTAAAAATACTTTAGCCTAACAGAAAGTTACTCCTTACTCTTTCAGTTTTGGCAGCTTCACCTACACCCTCAAGCAGTGCCTCTGACAGGTCAAGCCACATGAGTGGTTTCACTGTCTAAGAAGTCACTTACATAAAACCACAGGCTAGGCTCACACCTGACCAGGGATGGGTTATTTGCCTGGTGTATACGAGGCCTTGGGTTCAATGTCAAGTAAGTAAATAGATAAATACCAAGAGAAAAGCTGAACCTCACCTCGGGCAAAGGAATTGCATGAGCCCAGGAAGAGGAGGCCGGCCTGAGGCAACACTGAGATCCAGACAGCCTCATAAACACAATTTTGTAAAAAATAGGCAAATTAGTTTTCATCATTTAACCAAATATTTTTAAAATTAATACTTTACCACATAATGAAGAAGTTAATGAGATACTTTGCAATCTTTCATATCAAATACTGAAAATCTAATGTGCACTTTACAGCACATCTCAACTAAAACTAAATTAATTTAAGGTAATAATTACACATGGCTAGTAGTTACAGTATAGAACAGCATAGTTCTTTGTCTGGCTTTGAAACAGACATACGTAAGTATCAGAGTCTCTGTAATTTGAGCCAAGACAACTATGAAAGCTGACACACGGGAGCTCAGCCTTCATTCCTGACTCTAGCAGGCCTGGTACGACACTGTCCCATTTGCCAGGCACCCTCATTCCAGCATGAATCCCAATTTTCACATGTTCCACAGACACAATTATTAACACAACCCCTTTATTCTTCAGAGATATCCCATCTCACTCATGTGCCAAGATGCATGGCCTCTCCCTTCCATCTACAGCATCCTTGACAATAACTATATACTGCTTACAAGAAAATTTAGTTGAAATTCTCTAAACTGATGTGGAAAAGAGACTCTAAATTTAAAGGAAAGAACCCTAAATGCACTACACTCATTCTTAAAAAAGAAAAGAAAAAAAGATGCTGCTGAAAAGTCTTTATTTAAATTGCAGACTTAAAAAAAAAAAAAAAAGTAAGAATTACCTGTTGAACAAGGCATCTGGAAATTGGGATCATTGCTATCCAAAACAGGCAAACAGAACTGGTTACTTGCAGATCCTAGCATAGGATCCTTATCGCTGAGCATGTTCTTCAGCGAGTCCTCTAAGACATTTTGACTTGTACTAAAATCCTCACAGACTTCATTCTCCAGGTTGGATCCTAGAAATAGGGCATCATCTAAGTGTTCAGTAGGAATTAAATGATTAAATGTATCAACTATATCCATGAAGACTTCTGTGTGTCTTTCAACCCTATAGAAAGACAAAAAAAATACCATAAGAAATAAAGCTATCAATTGAAAATAATCACCTAATACCAAATTATTTTAATAATTTTGAATCTAAGAACATACTTCTGAATTTGTTGTTTAAAAACCCTCGCTGTTTTTTAGAATATACATTTGGAAATGTGGATCAAATTTTTACTGAATGACCTTTCTTTACAATGCATATAGATTATTATTTCACCAGAAATCCTACTAAATGTTTTACTCAATTCATTATTTTTAGAAAAATTATATAGTCCATTGATTTGACATATCTGAAAGAATTACATGGTTTAACCATAAAACTATGTTTTAACCATTACATTTTCATAAAGAATAAAACAATGCTTTTACAGTAAAGTACACATAAAATAGCTAAAATTCAATTATTTAAATTATGGCCCACAACTAGTAAAAACCATAGAGTGGCCTTGTTTCATTTACAAAGCATTAAAATTATTCACACATAACACAGAGACAATCCCCCCCTCCCGTGGAATCAAAGCACTATTAACTAAACCCAGGGAGTGCACGTTCGCATGAGCGAGCACAGAGCTGCAGACACATTCGTGCTCCCTGGGTCCGCTTTTAGGAGGAAATAAGATAAATGACAAGAAAACAATCACATCATATACTGAAATTTATTTTAGTGAGTTGTGTGGGATTTATACACATGTCCAATTAGTCTATCGAAGTTTACCAACACACAAGCATTCAGCAAAGGTATTCCAAGGAGATTTCAAGGAGTCTCAATTATCAAAAACAATTATTTTTATGAATGGTTTTAGATAAAATTGAACCACTTAGAAAACCTCACTGATCACCTAGAATATCTTGTGCTCTACATCTTCAAATCTACAGAGGCTCTCTGAACCTGGCTTAAAACCTCACTGCTTAAGCCAGGCGTGGTGGCGCACACCTGTAATCCCAGCACTTGGGAGGAAGAGGCAGGCGGATTTCTGAGTTCGAGGCCAGCCTGGTCTACAGAGTGAGTTCCAGGACAGCCAGGGCTACACAGAGAAACCCTGTCTTGGAAAAACAAAAAAACAAAACAAAAAAAAAAACAAAAACAAAAAAAAACCTAACTGCTTACAGTTGAGCAGGGAAGCGGTACTGCACACTGATAAGCCCGGACTCTGTGGGATCAGGAGTTTGAGGCCAGCCTGGCCCACGATCTAAAAAGGGGAGGTGGTGTAGAGTTCCCATATAAAGCTACTGAATACATATTATATGCAATACTTTGGTAAGCATTTCATCTGTATGTGTACAACTTAATCCTCAATAATAAAAAGAATTCGATAATATGCTTGTTTTACAAGGAAAATGCAGTTAAATAATTTAAAGGCCTTCCTCAAAATCATCCAGTTCCATACCTAAATACCTATTCACCCTTAATACCGAGCTTAGGCGCTACAAAGAAGTGACTCGCTGAAGGCTCAACAATTTCCCAGCAAATTAGTGACTGGGGCTGAAGATAAGGATGAAAGACTGAAGAATAAATGGGAACTTTGAGGAATGGCAGACACGTCCTAAATCTTAATCATTGTAATAGTTTAGAAATATCCTATCATTCTTCAAATGGAAAAACACCACGAATTCAAGGCTAACCTTGGCTACATATAAAAGAGCTTGAAGGCAGCCTGGGTCAATAACACCCGTTTCAACAACATACTTGTCAAAAGTGGGCGATTTAAGAGAGACAGAGACAGAAATACAGACAAACAGAAGGATTAAGCCTACTAAACTCCTTAAGATATGTCAAATTTTCCAGAATGGTTCTTCAAGCCCAACTGTCTGCCTTTGTGTTTCACTATATTTAGGAAACATTATCAAGACCCTGAGAGCCAACATTGAGAAGGATCATGTGTATAGATCAGGTTGCATTTCCTTAAGAATACTTTTTCTTTTTTCATCAAATGTTCACTATGTAGCTACCACTCCATGACACCTCAGCACACCAGTCTCTTAAGACAGAAAACAAAAAGATCCCCAAATGTATGGGTCCAAAAAACACAATTTCCATCGAACTATGCTGGTACTTGTACTCTATAAAGGGAAATTTTAAGGGAAATTGATATAAATTAATGAGGCAACTTTAGGTGGATCCTATTAGATTTGCACACAATAAAGGAAAAAAATAGCAAAAGCCGTAGACAGCCAGCCAATACTCAAGCTATGTGGAAAATAACATTTATCACAAGTGTAAATAGAATATAACTCCTGCCAGGGCTGACCTCAGAGCTGCCTGCAGGGCTGGCTAAAGCAGTGCTGCTCTGCAGACGCTCCCAGCAGCCCAGCCAGCAGGCTCCCAGGAGACGGTGATCTCCAGGAGCACATGAACTAACACAAAATTTAAAATGCACCTTAAAAAATAATTCCTGCTAAATAGAAAACCAAATGTTAATTACAGAAATATTAACTTATTATAGATACATTAATCTATGTGCAATGTGGACTGCCAACAGAACAGAAAAAGTACAGTTCTGGAAAAGCTGGTAAAATGTGAGTAAAGGGTGTACTTCAGGTAAAAGGCTTCTGTTTGCTCTGAGAGGCACTAAAGCACCTGAAAGCAGAGCTCAGGGACATGCATTAAAGCTACATACAGGGTATGTACTCTCACCCTGCTTTGCAGCTTTTCTATAAACCTTAAAGTACTCCAAAATAAGACAGCTTTAAAACAAAAGAGGCCGGGCTGTGGTGGCGCACGCCTGTAATCCCAGCACTTGGGAGGCAGAGACAGGCAGATTTCTGAGTTTGAGGCCAGCCTGGTCTACAGAGTGAGTTCCAGGACAGCCAGGGCTACACAGAGAAACCCTGTCTCGAAAAAAACAAAAACAAAAAACAAAAATAAAAACAAAAACAAAAGAGAACAGTGGAATAGCAAGTAGTATAAAAGAAAAGCAGGTCTTATAAAAAAAAAAAAAGGTATTTTCAGAATCTTTGGTAATTATATAGCTGCTTGATACAAATTTCTGTATCTTACACCAAAGTTCTACTTAAATACTTCCTTCCATTGGTAGTTTAAGCAAAACACACAACCTATCATCTATTTTAAATGGTTCATGGAATTCACACAGTTAAATCATCAGTAAGTTACACTTATACATGCTAACATCTGAGATGATTTCTGGGTTCAGCATCACATCTTATTATTTACAAACAATAAAATACACACAGTTGTCACAGAATTGGATAATCATAAATCATTCCTTCATTTATTCACTCACACATTTACTACTGACTACAAAGGAAAACCAAGCATGGTCTCAAATTTAAAGAGCTCACAATCCAAGCCAGATTACAGACAAATGTATAAAATATAAATATCAGCAGACTATCAATATTGGAGGGCTGCTAATAGGATCGCAGGTGAACACTCGGGTGGTAAGTAGACAATATCTGACCTGAATCCTAAAGGCTCAGAGGAGAGATCAAGAGAAGAAGACTGCTGCTTAACTAGGAATGGTTGGGCTCTGTTCTACTGAACCACTCATAAAGACTCATAGCATAATTAAAACCATGAGTACGAATGTAGTAAATAAAATTTACTCTAAGCCCAGAGAGACTTCCAATTTTAAAATGCTCTGAGAATTAGACTGCAGCTAAATTAAATTACATTACATACAATCAAAATGTTATTCTCTGCTTCAGGTATAACAGAATAGGTTAAAAAAAACTACAAAGTACCAAAATAATTACTTTTAAAAGCTGACTTTTAAGATTTCCTTTTAAGCTGGGCAGTGGTGGCGCACGCCTTTAATCCCAGCACTTGGGAGGCAGAGGCAGGCGGATCTCTGGAGTCTGAGGCCAGCCTACGCTACAGAGTGAGTCCCAGGGCAACCAGGGCTACACAGAGAAGCCCTGTCTTGGGCAGGGGGAGTGGGGGGTGAGGGGTAGATTTCCTTTTAAATGTGTTACTTTTAGCTAGGCCTACTGGCTCAGGCCTTTAAGCCTACCTACTTTGGCTGGCCGGCAGGCGGACAGGCAGGCGCTGGATAATTTCAAAGTCAAACCCTGTCTGGGCTACAAAATACAACCCAGGCAACTCAGTGAGACTGTCTGGAAATACAGGTCAATGGCTGAGTTCTATGCCAATACCAAATATATCAAATGTCTCAAACAGAAATCTCTAAAACAAATCTATGTAAATATAGTTCATCCTGTATTACTTTTTTAAAGCCTTTCAATAAATCCACACCAGTATCAAAGTTGAGAGACCAAGAGCTGGGTGTGGGAACATGACTGTGACTCCAGCACTGAAGCCTGGGGAGAGAGCCATATATTAAAACAGAAAAAGTCTCAAAAGAGACTGGAGACTGAAATGAGCCGCAGCTGTCCCCTGCAGACTACACATGTGCATGCACGCGTGTAAGAGGTGACAGGAACAAACAGCATCCACAACGTGCTGGCTGTTTACGTGAGAATGGCCCCCACTGAACAGAGTGCTTGAATACTTGGGCCTCTGTTAGGGAATGACTAGGTGTGGCCTTGTTGAATTGGGGTAATTGGTGGTGGGCTCTGAGGTTTCCAAAGCCCAAGCATTTCCAGTTCCCCCCTCCCTGCCTCCTGCTTTTGGATCAAGCTGTCTGCTCTCAGGGCTCCTGTTGCTGTGGTCACGGACGGGGTTTTGTCACAGCGACAGAAAAGTAACTAAACCACAAGGGCATGATAGAACTTAGGAAAAACTTAAACATGGTAATACTAACTGGAAAGGTGCATTTTATATGGATAGTGAAGGTCTTACTACTAAAATAACACTTTATAGCAAACATCAATTCTGCATAAGGGAAATCCAGGCAAAGCACTAGCATAGAGCAGTGCCTGGAGAGGGCCACACCTGATGCAGTCCAGCTCTAACACGATGGCTTTAACTGTTTACACTTGATTTAAACTTGAAATCAAGCAATTTGATCAGGCATGCTTAGCAAGAACAAATTTCTAACAGGCAGCTGGAGAAGAAGCGCTGTGCATTAGCAGAACATCAAATGGACTCTATTCTAATTAAATTAAGGCTGCACAGGCTTCAGACCTCTGCCCACACCCTGAGTCCGAGAGGCTCCTGAAGCCCAGGCTGGCCTCTGCTAACCCTTCTGCTCTGCCTCTGCCTCCCCAGAGTGGGGATTCCAGGTACGGGTCATCAGGAACAAATTATTCTTAATTGGAGGCAAGTATTCCCACCCAAAGAACATTTGGCCATGATACCTTTACTGTAATCACAGTTGGGAAGGGCAACCCAAGGATCTAATGAATACACTATAATGCCCTCACACGAGTCCTCATTGAGAGGGGCTGCAGGCCAACAATATGGGCCAAGACGTTAATTTACAACTCTATATTATAATCCCTCTAAAGACATTAATTTACAACTCTATTATTATAATCCCAATTTTTAAAAATTGATTTCCAAAGGTAAAACTGCTTGCTAGAGTAAGCACTGGAGCAAAGCTGAACCCTGAGAAATAGATCATTCAAGATTTAACACACTAGCCTATCCTATTGCTGAATATTTACTATTCAGGGTGCTGGAAGAAGTAGTCCATGACCCTGCTACTTAATCCTCACAATCACATTATTAGGCAGGAACTACTGTTATTATCAATTTATAAGAAAGGTGCTACAGCCTCCAAGTTATACCTAGTCTTGAGTGTAAGCAGTAAAAGAGTTTTAAACTCGTAGGGCATCAAGGTCATTTCTTAATGACTGAAATACAAACACTATGGAGAAGGACTGGAGAGACAGAGTTGGCTGCTCTTCCACAGGACCCAGGTCCGATTCCCAGCACCCACATTCTTGCTTAGAACTGTAACTCACATCCCAGGGGAACTGAAACTCTGTTTTGGCCTCTGTGGGAAGCAGGATGCATGCAAACAAAGCACCCATACAAATTTATGTTATTTTAAAAATTTTTTAAAACTATAGCTAAATACTAGGTTATCCTCTAGGATAGTCAAAGAAAACTGAAATATTAGGTACAATTCTATAAGTAACTGTTCTACATATTTCAAATTCTGTTCCAGTTATATGAGTTAGAATCTACCAGCAAAAACCTCATGAAGGGAAAGAAAATCATGAAGTCTGTGTGAATTTATCCAATAAAAACAATCAATGGCACCCTGCCTATGAGGTTGCCAAAGACTAAAGCAGACCTATGAATTTAGAGAAAGAGCTAGCAGGCAGAAGCTGAACCTGGCAAAATCAGAACTACACCAGTCAAAAGTAGTAAAAGGAAAAAGTTCTTTTCAAACTTTACAGTCATTTTGTATTTTACGTAACATTCAACAGCAGTAGAATTTTGAATTATATGCAGAAGTATCATCATAGAATGGGTACTAACAGCCAGACCTGCATGCACTTAGCACTTACTGAATATCAGAGCCTGGAACGTGGGTGCAATTATTATGTCTCTTCTACAGAAGAGCAATTCAGACTCAAATGGTTATGTAATGTTCCAAAGCTCACATACCCAATATCCTCAAAATACAATACAGGCAGCATGATTTCTGAGCCAGCACTTCTAAATTTTATTTTATGCACTCTCTCTTCTCATAACACATTGTTTTTATAACGTTAATAATACAATAAAATCTGTAAAATTGCTAAACAAGTGCCTCACTTTTCTTTCAAAATAAAGCAGGAAGTATGTACTTTGCCACACTCTACACATAAAAATCCTTTGGCTACACTCAATGCACATGTCATTTGGAAGAACAGTAACGGTCCCAGCTGAAGGTCTGAGTGTTTTCTCCCTACTCTTTGGTTTCACATGTCCACCCACACTGACACCAATTACAGTATTATGCTTAGCCTGTCTGTATCATCTACCACACCATGCAAAACTATCTGATATACTTGATTATATCAAGAGATGAAAACTTCTGTGCAATATTTAAATCTCAACTATTTTCTTAGAGCTTTTCTTCACAGTGCAAATGATCAAAACTGTAACTCCTGAGATATGGAGGTGCTCACCAACACAGGCAGATCTCTGAGTCTGGGCCCACTACTCTACAGACTACTTCAGGTCAGCCCAGGGTACGTAGTGAGACACTATTAAATAATAATTACCTCTAACCAAAAAAAAAAAAAAAAAAAAAAAAAAAAAAAACTGTCTAACAGTAAGCACATAATGAATGGCATTTGGCAGTTCACATAATGCTTTCCTAACACCTGACTTCCCTTCTTAAATGTTAATACACTGATGACCTATCTAATGTCTTTAAATCCTGGTTTTCAGTCAACACTATCTTCCCTCTTGGTTTCAGATACTTCCAATCAAATCAATGCTCTGCTATCTCCTAGGACATGGAATCAAGCACAATCACTCCCAGCATGCTGGGTGGAGGCAGGTGGATCGTTGTGAGGTCAGCTGGTCTACAGAATGAGTTCCAGGACCTCCACTGCTACACAGAAAAACACTGTCTTGAAAAACAAAAAAAAAAAAAAACAAAAAAAAAAAAATGAGCAAGCAAAAAGAACAAAAGAGAAAGCAAAATGCATCAGAAAAGCAAACGCCGTACATAACCTTGCCAAGGAATCCAGTTATTACCTATTTTGACATCTGAAACAAAAATGTAGGCCTGTTTTTAATTAATAAAGCAGTTTTTCTAAATATCTCAATATAAGTAAACAGCTCAACTCTCTTTTGGTCTGTCTCTGTGCTGGACCCCATTCCCACCTATCCTCAGCCATATATATAAACATACGCTGTGCAGACATATGCTATCTGCCAGGAGTGTGAGTTATTATTTTCCTACCTGAGAACTGGCCTTGCCCTTCTCCATTTTATTTTTGTTTTGTTTTGTTTTTAGTTTTTTGCAAGTTCACTTTCTCCTGGGACCAAGGGAGCTGCTCTCTCCAGTGATAAAAGCTCACGGCAGAGCCCTCCAATATAATGCTCTAGAACTTTCTGACATCAAATTCAATGTGTATTTGAGCAAGTCTGTGTGTCTGTCTCCCTATGTATATGCCTGTGTATACATACAATTCTCCAAAATCTCAACTCTTAATATGATTTTATGATTGGATAGCAAGCTGTCACTTGCTGCCTTCCAACTTTCGCCAATAATAGGTAGGTCAAAAGTTCGCAAACTTTTCTTTGCTGATTCTAAAACAGAATAAGTTAACTTTTTAATAATGTAGCTTTAGCTAAAGCAGTTTCAACCTCTCTAGTCTGAAATTCTTTTTTTCCTTTCTTCTTCTTCTTTTTTTTTTTTTTTTTAGTTTTTTCGAGACAGGGTTTCTCTGTGTAGCCCTGGCTGTCCTGGAACTCACTTTTGTAGACTAGGCTGGCCTCGAACTCAGAAATCTGCCTGCCTCTGCCTCCCAAGTGCTGGGATTAAAGGTGTGCACCACCACCGCCGCCCGGCTGAAATTCTTAATCTAACTTAATTCCCACCTATTCTCAATGTTGGCCATTTATAGGCCAGTTTTCTCTTATGACTTATGAAAATATACAGCATACAAGTGTACCTTAGAAGCTTACCTGTATATCACTAATTTGGTGCATTAGATAAGCGGTAAGCGCACTGTCCTTCCCCTAGGAAGCATGAGCACTCTAACAAATTACACCATGCATGCTCTTCAAGAAACACGAAGAAAGTGTATAACAGACAGGAGAAAACTTCGGCCCCACCACTGAGCCACTTTTCCTCTTGACAGGTCACTATATAAAATAAAGCTTAACATTTCCGGTCTTAACTCTCTTTAAATGGCCCATTTCACCTATGCAACAAGTCTTTCTACTGCTAATGAATTATCTGAATGTGTGACTTCGTCAGAGAAAGGCCTCCTCAAGGTCCTGCTTCAATTCTGTTGACACTGAAAACTAGAGAAGTGGTCATGGGAATGAGGAGGGGGAAGCACCATGGTGAATATAAATGGCGGGCAAAGACAACGGTGGGAGGAAAACTACCATCTGAGTAAGTCAGATGCTCAGGATTACTGTTTGGAATAGCTGGTTTTTCTCTCAACATCTTCTGTGCTCTGACATAGCACTATAAATTAAAAACATAAGGATGCTACACCAGAACACTTCCTGTTTCTTTCATCTGTCTCTTTTAACAACTAAACATCACCTACATTTGCAAAATACCAAACACAAGAATTTTTAAAAAGGCAGGAACCGAGATGTTGGTTTGGAAATTGAAAACACAAGACAAAGTTCGATGGCAAAATACGAACTAAATACAGCAATACAATTTGCTGTCTTCAGTTTTGGGGGGTTTTTGTGTTGTTTGTTTTTTAGCGTAAAATAAAGTAGCAAATTTCATAACGTGGGACAAGTCTAGATTGTTCGATCCTTTTTAAAAAAGACCTGTCCGAAGAATGAAGATTAACACCGGGCAGACATTAAAGCACTACCACCTCCCTCACACCACAACGGCACTCTACTGATGGTTACTTAATAGCAATAATAAACACACATTCACATTGTAACAACTAGGAAATGTCATTCAGCTACCCAGAGACCGGGAGAGGAGGCATCCTGGGGACAGAGCCTCAGGCTGGACCGTGCTACCACTCTCTCTTCTCCCTGGGTCCCCCACCCCCGCCCGGTGTCAGATGATCAGTTATTTAGCACCATTAACACGTACTTATCGACTAGTGGTTCATTAAATTACACGTCCCGTCCGCAAGCAGGACTCTCCGGGCTTCCCATTTCAAACTAGGCAAAAGGAGCCGGCCCACTGTCCCGGTCCCCAGCACAAAAGCGCGCCATCCCTGGAGATCCGCAGCCTCAGGCACCCCCGATGAGGGGCCGGGGACCGGCCTCGGCGGGGACCCCGGCCGGCTGCCAGGCTCCGCGAGCGGGGACCCGGGGCCTTGGAACCCGGCGTGGTCCGCGCCGCCTGCCCGCGCGGCGGCAGCGGAGACCGGGCACGCTCGCGGGCGAGAGCCGAGGCCCGGCGATCGCGCGGAGGCCGCGCCGCCGCCGCTCCGGGCTCGCGGTCCAAACGGTGGGGCAGGCCGGGGCGGGGCTAGCCGGGTAGGCCGAACGGCCCGGGAACATCGGGCGGCCGCTGCGCGAGGTAGGGGTGCGGGGGGAAAAGACCCGGACCGCCCGCGTGGGGCAGGGGAGGGGGAAGGGAGGCCACCGAGTGCCCGTCGCGGCGGGCGCCGCTACTCACCCGCTCCGCAGACGAGCGCTGCCACCGGCAGCCAGAGGAAGATGGAGGCCGCGGGGCCGCGGAGGAGGGGGCCGCGGAGGGGGTGCGCGCAGGGCGTCAGCGTTGCTGCCTCCGCTCGGGGCTCCCCGGCCCGCGCCGCCGCGGTGACGACACTACGGCCGGCCTGCGCTCCGCCCTCCCCGTCCGAGCTGCAGTCGCTGCTGCCCTGAGCCCGGGGGTCGCTCGCCTCGTGGAGCCTGTGCGGCGCCGCGAGAGCCCGCAGCCATCGGCGTGCGGCGGCGGCAGCGGCGACGCGGGAGCAGGAGCGGGGCCGCGTCACGTGACGCCACTGTTTACCGTTCCCGGGGCTGGGGCAGGAGCAGCGTGCGCCGCGCCTGCGCGCTAGGACCTGCGCGCAGCCGCCAGGGAGGCTCTGCCAGGCCTGTGCGGCCGAGCTGGGAGCCCACGCCGCTCGCCGCTCGCCGCTCGCAGCGCGGAGTAGCACGGAAACGGACGAGGCAGAGCGGACCCGTTTCCCCGCTTAGTGTCTGTACTTTCTGGGAGCACGGTGAAAACGGAACCGTTGGGCCTGATTATTCCAGGGGGCGCTGCCCCCACCCTGCAGCCAATTAGCTGGGCCGGTCTCAGAACTCCAGATGCCTCATTCAAGAAAACGTTCCTAGGGGGATAGGCGTGGTTCCTCCCTGTGCTGGAGGCAGAGGCAGTCGGAACTTCCAGAGTTCTAGGCCAGCTGAGGATACACGGTGACACTTCCTGTCTCTAAAAAGAAACATTCTAGCCGAGCAGTGGTGGCGCTCGCCTTTAATCCCAGCACTTGGGAGGAGGCAGAGGCAGGTGGATTTCTGAGTTCGAGGCCAGCGGCCAGCCTGGAATATAGAGAGAGAGTTTCCAGGACAGCTAGAGCTACACAGAGAAACCCTGTCTCAAAAAAAAAAAAAAAAAAAAAAAAAAAAAAAAGTCTTGGAGATAGATAGATAGATAGATAGATAGATAGATTCTTGGTAAGCAAGTCTTCAAAATAGGATCTGCAGTCCTTGGATGACCCCAGCAAGATAAGATGTTACTTTCCAAAGATGCCTTATTCCTCTGACCATAAACATGTCTAAAGTTTCTTGCAGAGAACAGGTTAAATGCACTTAAAGTTTTCAAACAGCCTTGATATTTTGTAGCAGGTTCTATCATAACATTTGCAACAGGCAGTACTACTTAGGGTTACTTTTTACTTTTTATTATCTCTTAAATGGTTTTTCTTAAGTTTCCAAGGTATCAATACATACCACCACCATAAAGTAAGACCCCCGGAGTCCTTCTGTAGCGTGTTGAAATCCAGAGAGCAAACACGGAGAGGCCACAACAGTTTTGTTTACCGGATCCCAGCCTTCAGTTAAGTGTTATGGTGTAACTGTTGCCTGTCAGTCACTGACCAAAATGAGCCCCTTAGAGACCACGATTGTGCCTGCAGTCTGCAAAGACAATTACAATGCTGTCAGCACCTGCGGAGCACCTTACCCTGAGGCCAGAACTCTTCCTTTCAAAACCTTTGTTAAGTTAAACCTCACACCGAGTACTCTTTGCTTAGTAAGAACAGCAGGAGGTAGAACAAGCCACAGGCTTGTGTAGACCTGCTCTTCACTTTCTCTGCCTTCTGGTAAATTCACCTCTAAGAGCAAACAGGTCTACCAGGAGGCTTGGGTTGTCCTGAGTCCGGGTGGAGTTCTAGAATGCCATGTCCTGCTGTAAGTGAACCTCATGTCTTTGTTTCAGTCTTGTTAAATGCTGTGTGTGTGTGTGTGTGTGTGTGTGTGTGTGTGTAAGAAAGAAAAATAGAAATAAATAATCAAAAACTTCGACTTGAGTTGTTTGGGAAGGAATTGCAAAAAGTAAAATATTCTAACTTGTTAAAGGGGGGCGGGAGGTAGGATTTAAGAATTGACAAAAACATCTCTTCAGAGAAATCTTAATAAATTTAGAACAAAACCCCAAATGAAGGTAAAAATACCAGTCATAGCGCTGTCACGCTCACACATCAAAGATTTCTGATAAAAAAAAATCCCCAAAAAAACAAAACAAAACCCAAAAACCTCAGCATCATTGATATAAACATGGTATTTGCATCTGGTTTTTTTTTTTTTTTTTTTTGGTTTTTTTTTTTTTTTTTTCGAGACAGGGTTTCTCTGTATAGCTCTGGCTGTCCTGGAACTCACTCTGTAGACCAGGCTGGCCTCGAACTCAGAAATCCGCCTGCCTCTGCCTCCCAAGTGCTGGGATTAAAGGCGTGCGCCACCACCGCCCGGCCTGCATCTGGTTTTTTTGTTGTTTGTTTGTTTGTTTGTTTTTATCAAGTACCCAAATCTACATTTTCCCACTACTAGGCTTTTCTTCTCTTTTAAGAGTATTTTGTCATGGGTTACAAGAAAAAGGAGCCCTAGGAATGGTTTTAGCTGCCCCCAGGTCCTTTTAAACACTTAATGGCTAATATCAGATAACACTAGTAGCATTAAAAGTCTGACTTGGGAAATGAATTTAGTAGAACAACAACACAAAACTAATAGTGTGTGATTATAATTGACTGAAAATTATGGGGAAAATGTCTCAATTTGTATCTTGCAAAACAAAGCCCACCTAAAATAAAGGCAAGGAAGACAATGTATAATACAAATGTCCAAATCAGTCTTGATTGCCAGCGTACGCAGGCGTGGGGGCTCACCTGCTGCTTCTGGAACAGCTGAGCAGCAGACAGGAGACGAGGCTTGACCAGCCTTAGGCAAAAGACGGTTATGTTTGTTTGAAACACCACTGCTGCCATAGATAGAACAAGCCCCTACAAGTCCCTGTGGGCTGTCCTGCTGGCTGTCCTGTTGGCTGTTGGCTGTCCTGTCTTAAAGTCTGGAGATCCCTGAGGCCTCTGGGGCTCAGAGTTTTACATCACAGTTTGTGGGTGTGACCCTTGCTGGTCCTCCAGCCATGAAGACTCTCATTCTAGGGTGACCTCTTGTTGCTGACCTCTGACCAAGATACACTTAGGACAGAGGGTTCATGGTGTACAAGGAGGCTAGGCAGGGCTGGAGGCTCAGAACATGGGTGTCAGTTTTCCAATATCTCATGCCATAAGACAGAAGCATCATGTCACAGGTGCTAGATCCTGTAGTCTGTGCTGGCATTGTACACTTGGACACTCTAGGGGCAACAGCTGGTACCTTCCAATGTCTCCCTGCATCTGGATGTATCCATCACTGAGAACTATTCAAAAGGTCAGATTGGAGATGGTTCAGGCTTCATACCTTCAAACCCAGCAGTGCTAACTTAGGATGTTTCTCCAATATTAGGACCCAACCCTTTTTAAAACAAGTTTGTTGAAAGCTGGAGAGATGCAGCAGTAGGTAAAAACCATCTGCTGCTCCAGAGGAGGACTCGAGTGCAATTCCCAGCGCCCACAGCAGGCAGCCACAACTACCCATAATTCCAGTTCCAGGGGGTCCAAAGCCCCCTTCTGGCTTTGTGGGCACCTGTACTTATATACACATACACACACAGAGACACACATATAAGTTGAGATGGTTTGTATATGATTGGTCCAAGGAGTGACCCTATTTGGAGGTGTGGCCTTATTGGAGTAGGTGTGTCATTGTGGGTGTGGCCTTAAAACCTTCACCCTAGTTGCCTGGAAGTCAGTCTTCCACTAGCAGCCTCAGATGAAGGTGTAGAATTCTCAGCTCCTCCTGCACCATGCCTGCCTGGATGCTGCCATGTTTCTGCCTTGATGACAATGGACTAAACCTCTGAGCCTGTAAGACAACCCCAATTAAATGTTGTCTTTTATAAAACTTGCATTGGTCATGGTGTCTGTTCACAGCAGTAAAACCCTAACTAAAGCATAAATAAAAAATAAAAATCTTTAAAAAATAAGTTTGATATGAAAAGTGTTTGCCTTCTCTGAAACACTAGTCTCTACAATATCAGTTTAAGATATAAAAGAGGGAAATTTTTGAGTTGCCCACAATGAGCATATAGATAACTGGGCATTTGGATCTGGCTATAGACGGCTCCGCAGGAAAGGCACCAAGCCTGACCACCTAGGGTCAAACCCTGGGGTCCACATTGTAGACCGGTGGTTCTCAACCTATAGGCTGCAACGTTTTGACAAATCTCTGTCTCTGAAACTATGATTCTTAACATTATGATGATGTTACATTGTGATTCTTAAAAGTAGCAAAATTACAGTTACAAAGTAGCAACAAAAAATAATTTTATGGCTGAGGATCACCACAACTGAAGGAACTCTATGAAAGGGTCATGTCATTTTGAAGGTTGAGATCTGATATAATGGAAGAAAGCCAACTCCTGCACTTGACCACTGGCCTCCACACATACATCATGGCACACATGCCTAGCCTGCAACATAAATCAAGGTAATCAAGTATTTAAAAAAAAAATGTACACGTGTGTAGTAAAACTTTCTGTGGAAACCATTTTGTAATCACACAGTCATGTTAGTTTAGAAAAGGTTTAAGTATGTTTTATGTTTCAACATGAGATGAAAACAGAGGCATCGAATTATCTAGAACTTTTTAGTGAGATAACCATTGAACATCAGAGTCTCACCCAGAACACTGTACCCCTAATACTGACAGGCTTTCTCCCATCCACATGTTGACTTTCCTCCCAAACATGGCCAGCCAGGTGAGCTGTCTGCATGGTTCGTGGGTAAAAGAAAGTGTCCTCCCTATTCAGGAATGGATAATTGCCATCACAAACCAGGGGTCGGCAGAGAGTAGCTAGAAAGGCAAGATCAAATAATTGATAAAGTAAGCCTCCATCGACCCCAGGCCTTGGTTAGCAGTAGGAACCTTTTAAAGACTTCAATTGTAAGGCCATCTCCCCTGTGCCACTCTCCACAAACACCCACGGCTTCCTTAATTTGCTCACCTGTTAATCTACTAAGCACATGAGGAATGGACACAGTTAGCGGAGCTTAGCGGAGCAGGAAGGATGAGCAATCAACAATTACATGCAGCCTGGTATGACGGCAATTGACACAAAAGATGTTTTCCTCAGCCTGCATCATTTCTGGTACATCCTCAGAGTATAATGGTGAGGCTGCCCTCAAAGGTTAAAAAAAAAAAAAAAAAAAAAAAAAAAAAAAAAAAAAGTGGTGCGTTTCAGCCATTGCAAAAGATTTGCTATCTAAATTGTACATGTTGCCACCATGATAGTCAGGGTTCTCTAGAGAAATGGAACTAATAGAATGAAAACGGGGGGGGGGGGGAGTGGCATATTGATGGGAGTTACTAGAACAGCTCACAGGTTGTGGTCCAGCTAATCCAGCAACGTCTGTAACCAGAATCCAGTGGTTCTCTAGTCCACGATGCTGGATGTCTCCGCTGCTCTCCAGTGTCTGCAGGAATTCTGAAGAAGAGGGCTCTAATACCCATGAAGGACTGGCTTGGCCAGAAAGAGCAAGGGCAAGCAGCCGAAGAGCAGACACTACCAGAAGGTGCGGTGGAACTTACGGTGGATATTCCTACCTCAAAAGATCCAGATTTAGGGTGGGCCTTCTCACTTCAAATAATTCAATCAAAAGTTCCTCACGGGCGAAGACAGAAACCTGGGTATTAGCTAATTTCAGAGGCACTCAAGCTGACAACCAAGAATAACCATCACAGCCATCATAAAAATAAATAACGTTTAATGAAGTAGTGTTATGATGTCCCTATGTGACAGCCCCAATGATATTATTTCCCCTTACTTAAGCTCTCCATAGTTTCCCAGAACATAAGGTACTGACCAATAAATTTCTCCATCTCATTTCTCTGTGTTTTATTTTTGGGACTCCTACTGTAAGGTAACTCTCTATAGCCTCAAGCTCAATGTCCCTACTGTCTCAGCCTCCAGAGAACTAGGGTTTCAGTCAAGCATTCATTACCATGGCAGGCTCCAAACTAAAGGTGATAGTCAAAGCCGGTAGGATTGTTCTTACAGGATTGGTCTTTTCAGCTTTCCATTTCCCAAGATAGTGCGAAGTCACGAGGTAATGTTTCAGAAAGCCTGTCCACGTGCAGCAGAACATACACCTTCTAGGCAAGACAGCCACAAAACGAGGGTTAGAGGGTTAACATCTCAGGGTGACAAACATGACCTGGGCTGTCCATGCATAATTCTTTCAAATGCTATTTCAAAAGCCAATATCTAGGTCACCTCCTAATAATATAAGACTGTCAAGGGATTAATCAATGTCCTTAGGTCAGAGTTATCAGAATCTAGTCTTTTATCCAAAACCCCTAAGATGGCAACCAAGTGCCACCACCACTTGAACATTAGGGTAGGGGTATCTGAGATTCAAACCATAGGAGTAGCAAAAGAGGATGTGTTATAAGATGACCTAAGTGCTTGCTTCATATCCAGTTGGGTACACGACATAATTAAACATGTGATGTCAGGCAAGATACCCCTCCTGTTTATATCTGGGAAAGGAGAATCTAAAAAAATAAAAAAGACTCCTACTTTTGTATTGTACTAAAAATAGGAGCTTGAAGAAGACCAGTGTCTACTCACCAGTCCCTGGAATAGAGTTTCAGTAAAGGATCACCAGCTGAGTTGCCTTCATTTTTATAGTAGATAATTTACAGAACTGTTTAATTGGGACAGATTCCCACTGTGTAACCCAGGCTGGTCTTAATCTACTAATCCTCCTGGTTTGGCTTCCCAAGTAATAGGCTTGTAAGCATGCATCACTGTAGGCTTATAATTTTTTAAAACTTACATTTAATAAAGGTACTTAAATGCTTTAATCTCCCTTCTAGCCAACCACCCACCAGAGGTAGTAGAAAGGAAAGGGAAAGGAAAGGTTAATAGGGCAAAGGAAAGTTGACCCTGTTTAGGCATAGTTTTTTTGTTGTTGTTGTTGTTTTGTTTTGTTTTGGTTTGGTTTGGTTTGGTTTTTCCGAGACAGGGTTTCTCTGTATAGTCCTGGCTGTCCTGGAACTCACTCTGTAGACCAGGCTGGCCTCGAACTCAGAAATCCGCCTGCCTCTGCCTCCCAAGTGCTGGGATTACAGGCGTGTGCCACCACCTCCCGGCCTAGACATAGTTTTTGCAGGGCAAAATCTAATCTGCATTGTCAGATTATCAGCAGTTTAGTTCACAGGAAGCAGCAGCAGCAGCTCAATCCTCTTGCAAATATCGTTTACAAATCAGCAATGTCAATTTGATCCAGAAGAAACCCAGAAATTCTGCCAGTCAGCTAGAGCCCTCTGGAGCTACAAGAAGCTGTCACTGGTAGTTTTTTTTTTTTGTTGTTGTTGTTGTTGTTGTTGTTTTTTGGTGTGTTTCTCTCTATGAAGTTCCAACAAATGATAATCAGCAAAGAGTGGCAAGGTGAACCAATGCCACACAGCATTGTCCTGTGTCTTTTGGATTATATTTATACCCTTTTCAAACATCATGTGTTCTCTCAAGCCTCCAATCTAGCAAAACATCACATGCCCCTTTTCCAGGCAGCTTCCAGAAAAACACCATGTGTCTGTTCTCAGCAAAACATCTTCCCACGAGTCTGCTTCTGCAAAAACATCCTCACATGAGACAGTTTCCAGAAAAACATCATATGACACAACTGAGTCTCAAAAGAAACCGGAAATTTCCACTTCATCTCACCATGCTGAGTGTTACAGCCAGAGTCTGAAATATGTCCCATGGGCTAAAGAGTTGTAGTGAGTGGCATTTGCCACCACACCCAGCACTAACTTGGGAGATAGACTTGTTGTCCCCGATCTGACGCTATAATATAAAAAGGAATAAACAGTTGCTAGGGGTAGATACTCTGACCACCCAAATTATAGAAATAAAGAATCAATGTGTTGAGAACTGTGCTGGGGTGGGCTTGTGGGTAGTATGGCTGCTTTCTCCCTGTTCCTACCCATACTCCTGTATTGCCAATAAAAAACTCATTGGTTCAGCAGATTGGACACTGGTGCAATTGTTACTTTGGTCTGTCTTAGGACCCTTTTGGGGGTGAGGAAGCCTATGTTGTTTTTTTTCCAGGGAAGTCTGTTAGCCAACACTTAGATTGTAGCCAACTATATTAGCCTGCCACCACCAAATTGAGTGGCTTCCACTGTCATGGCTTCTCTCCCAGGACTGACTAAAGTCCTCCAAAGCCTTTAGCAAAAATAAACCTTGAGCTGTCTCTGATATGTATCTAGTCAAGGTGTTTCGAGAAGCCACTAATATCTGGATTGGATTTTCTTGAGCATCCTTCAGCTTTTTCCTAGCTCCGTCTACTTGTAATTACTTAACTAATCAGGTATAAATGAATTATTTAATCATTTTATTCTCCTATAATTTGTAAATATTATGACCGGTGAATTGACTTAGCAGATAAGATAATTCCCATCAAGCCTAATAACCGGAGTTTGATCCCAGGGATTCACATGGTGGAAGGAAAGAACAGACATCCAGAAGTTATCCTCTGACCTCTACACATAGGCTATTATATATCCGCCCCCACAACCCACACACAACCAACCATTCATTAATCAATAAAGCTGTACATATTAATTAGTTAATTTATTTATTTATTTATTTATTTATATGAGTACACTGTAGCCAGCTTCAAACATACCAGAAGAGGACATTAGATCCTACTACAGATGCTTGTGAGCCACCATGTGGTTACTGGGAATTGTACTCAGGACCTCTCAAAGAGCAATCAATGCTCTAAACCGCTGAACCATTCCTCCAGGCCAAGCTGTACTCTTTAAAACAGCACAGGTCATGGAGTTTGTTTAAGCTTTCATCCCAAGAACCTATGGCTCCACATGGATCCACAGAAATTCAAAAGAATTTCTTGTCTTGATGACCTACATTTGTCAGTAATGGATTTATTTTACTAGAGGACTTCCACTTCTAGGAAAAACCTTTTAGTGTATTTCAAAGAATGGAGGCTGAACAGTATAATAGAATTTTGACCCAACGTTTGATAGGCAGACACCCCACGTTCACTGAAACACTTCATTAAATATGAAGATACAAAGAAAGCACAGCTCCTCCGGTACCCAGAAGGCTGGGGACGGTGTAGAAAGGGGGAGGGTGCATTTTCCTGCTTCTACAGAACATAGACAGTGGTAGTAACTGCCAATAGGGTTCTTGGTGCCTGTCTTAGTTGGGGTCTCTATTGCTTTGATATAATACCATAGGCAAGAGCAACTTGGGAAGCAAAAGGTTCAGCTTACCACTCTCAGATCACAATTCAGTGCTGAGTGAAGCCAGGGCAGGAACTCAGAGCAGGAACCTGAAGTCAGGAACTCAAGTAGAGGTCATAGAGGAGTCTGCGAACTGGCTCGCTTGCTCACTCCCTCACAGCTGGCTCAGCCAGCTTTCTTGTGGCACCCAGAACCAACAGCCCAGGAGTGGCACCACCATAATAGACTGGACCCTCCTGCATCAATCACTAAGAAAGTGAACTACATACTTGCCTGTAAGCCATCTTCTGGGGACAGTTTTTCAAGTGAGAGTTTTCCTTCCCAAACAAATCTAGCTTGTGTCACATTGATATAAACCAAACCAGTCCAGAAGGGGGAACTTCAAGAATGGACAGTTTGGGTAGCTCTAAGAGACATGATAATTCAGTCTGGTTATCACCACAATCCCCTACACACACACACACACACACACACACACACACACACACACACACAGAGAGAGAGAGAGAGAGAGAGAGAGAGAGAGAGAGAGAGAGAGAGAGAGGACTGAGAAATGGAGCACACTAACACAAGCAGACATTGAGTTCATGAGAAACAGTAATGTTCCTGTGTGGAAACAATATTGAAAATTGTTACTCTTTATGTGATCTTTGAAGTTATCCCCATCCTTCACCAAAACATACACACCCCTCCCCCCCTCATTTATCATAAAGGTGTCAGAAGGAATGTTTGGCTTTGTAGCCCTGACCTAAGGTCAAATTTCTATATGTTAAAGCTGATTGGGGCAGGGCTAGAGAGATGGCTCAGTGGTTAAAGGCACTGGCTGATCTTCCAGAGGTCCTAAGTTCAATTCCCAGCATCCACGTGGTGGCTCACCACCATCTGTAATGGGATCTGATGCCCTCTTCTGGTGTGTCTGAAGACAGTGACAGTATACTCATATACATAAAAATAAAGAGACAAAGGGGGAGCGAAATACCCATGGGAAGAGATACAGGGACAAAGTGTGGAGCAGAGACTCAAGGAAAGATAATCCAGAGACTGCCCTACCTGGGCATCTATCCTATATACAGTTACCAAACCCAGACACCATTGTGGATGGCAAGAAGTGCTTGCTGACAGGAGCAAGATATAGCTGTCTCCTGAGAGGCTCTGCCAGAGCCTGACAAATACAGAGGCAGATGCTCCCAGCCAACCATTGGACTGAGCACAAGGTCCCCAATGGTGGAGCTAGAGGAAGGACCCAAGGAGCTGAAGAAGTTTGCAGCCCTGCAGGAGGAACAACAATATGTACCAACCACTATCCCCAGAGCTCCCAGGGACTAAACCACCAAACAAAGAGTACACATGGAGGGACTCATGGCTCCAGTTGCATATGTAGCAGAGGGTGGCCTTGTGGGACACCAATGAAAGGCCCTTGGTCCTGTGAAGCCTTGATACCCCAGTGTAGGGGAATGCCAGTCTGGGAAATCGGGTGTGAGTAAGTGGATGGGGGAACACCATCATAAAAGCAGGAGGAGGAGGATGGGATAGAGGGTTTTTGGAGGGAAAACCAGAAAATGGGACACACTTGGAATTTAAATAAAGAAAATATCTAATTTTTAAAAAAGCCACAGGGATGCTGTGTCTACAAAGCAAAATCAGGAAAGCTATCACCTCTACTAGAGAGAGAGAGAGAGAGAGAGAGAGAGAGAGAGAGAGAGAGATCTTTTTTTAAAAAACTGATTGGAGCATGCCATCTCCAGCTGAAGTACGTGATATAGGTATTACAATAAAACTCAAGTATATATAAACAGACTTGACAAGTTTCAAGGCTGCTGAACAGTACCTAGCAATAACTAGAGCCAAATAAGATATTACCGTAAAAATTAATTTCTAGAGTATAAAAATGAAGTTGAAACTTTCAACAAAATTTATTGGTAGAAATGTATTAAAAATATCAGGAGTTCATCCTATTTCAGGCTTTTGGCGAAGAGCAAGAGTGAAAATATCGGGGGGGGGGTCTGATTTTAACAGTTTCACTTTATAATGCAGAAAAAGTATTCAATGCATGTTGTTTCCAGAAACATTTCAAAAACCATATTTTGATTTTTTTTCTTATTTAAAAAAAGTATCAACTTATATAAACCTCCACTTAACACACACTTTAAAAATACTTATTTGTACTTATGTGTGTTGGTGTTTTAGTTGCATGTGTGTCCGGGCATGTAAGTGCAGTGCTCCCAGAGGGAAGAAGTCGCAGACAACTCCAGTTTCAGGAGATCTGATGCCTCTGGGAGCACTGAACTTACATCAAAAATAGGGTTTTGAAATGTTTCTGGAAACAGCATGCTGTGCTACACCAAAACAACCTCAAATATTTTGCTTACAATGTTTTTTTTTTGAGTCTTTCTCTTATGTTTAGTTTAACCAGGTATTTTATTGGCATAGCGTATGAGCATGCAAAATCTGCTGTGAGTGTTGAAAGCAAAAGGGGTCACACCTAGAATGAAAACTCAAGGCAATTGAAGACCACAAAGTGGAAAAATCAGTGCTGGTTATTTCTTGCCAGTCAAGTATGCCTCCTAGCTACAACCACTAAGAACAAGAATGCACTTATGTAATCTGTTCAAGGATCTGCTCCACTGAAGCCAATGAGAATACCCAAAATCCTCTATGGGCTAATAGCAAACACAGAGGAATTTGTAATGATCCAAATAAAGATGAGACACTGTGATGTTTATACACAGGTAAGAATGTTTAGCCAAGCATATTTCAGAATGCAGCCCTACATTTAGACAACACATAATGCCTCTTTCTCCTGGGCCTCAATTTCCTAGTAACGACTGTATACTGTCATAGCTGAACAAATCTATGTAGCTTAAAATTTATAGATTTACAAATTTGAGATATTATATACCACATACTGAAACTAATCTGAACTTGTTTTCATATTTTCTACATTTCATACCCATATACTCTAAACAAATAGCTGTTTGATTTACAATCATCAGCCACCATTCCTATGCACATATGGAAATATACAAAGTACTTAACTTTTTGTGACCTAATTTTTCTGTCTCTCAATGGAAAAGTCTTAGCACTTAGAAGGACTGTTGTTGGCCCTAAGTATGGGTAAGTGTTCGGGATTACATGTGGGAGGTAACATGTGCCCATGACCACTGTTGCTGCTTTCCTTCAAGTGATTACATTTGTAACCGTGTTCTTAAACATCCCAGCAGGCCCAGTAGTACACAATGGCTTCAAAGCCTGCAAGCTACTGTTGCATTCCTCTTCTTTCACCCTTTCAAACTCCTAACTATGGGAAAGTGTAGCCGGTCTTTGCTACTTTGTGGGTTCTTCTTTTTTCTATCTTTTATCCCTCCAGTTTCATACCCTACACTGGGTAGGAGGGAATAAAGATGGCGAAAAGAAAGAGATGGAAAGGGGAAAGTGATTCTTGGTTCTAATTTCTTTTCTGTTTGTTGGTTTCTTCTTTGACCATGGCTACTAAGAAACCACAACCAACCTTCCTAAATGAATGAATGGTGCTGTATTAGTCAGGGTTCTCTAGGGTCACAGAACTTATGGGTAGTCTCTATATAGTAAGGGAATTTGTTCATGATTTACAGTCTGTAGTCCAGCTCCCAACAATGGTCAGCAGCAGCTGTGAATGGAAATCCAAGAGATCTAGCAGTTGCTCAGTCCCAGGAGGCAAGCAGTCGAAGAAAAGAGAGTGAATCTTCCCAGGTGTGGCTCAGATTAAAGGTGTGTGCCACCACGCTGGGTCTGAACTCCTTGAACTCAGAGATCTCCCTGTCTTAACCTTCTGGGATTCATAGCCACTATGCCTCAAGATCTCCACGCCAAGATCCAGGTCAGAAACTTGTATCTCCCAGCCTCAAGATCAGGATCACAGGTGAGCCTTCTAACTCTAGATTGTAGTTCATTCCAGAAGCTGGCATTCAAGTTGACAGCCAGGAATAGCCATTACAGCTGCCCACCACACTTCTCAGAGCTCTCCCATATATGTAACCTCTGAATAGTTCCCAGAATTCCAAACTTTACAGAATTGCAAAAATTATCTGCAACTGCCAAAAAAACATGCTTCTATTAGAGCACGAGGCAAATCAGAGTCAGTTGCTGCAGACAGTCTGAAGCAGCCCCACACCCTATGGATGGGATGAAAACAAAAGTACATTTTTATGATATTTTCTTTTTTTTTCCTTTTTTAGTGAAGCCAAAATTTCAGAATTCTCAAAAACTGTGGAAAATAATTTATTTATAATAATTAAATTAATTCATCAAATAAAACCTACTTAATCCTCGGTATAATGAAATGAAATGGGGTTATTTTGTGTAGAATGATTTTTATAATTTTTTTCTTTTTTTTTGAACTTCCTTTTTTATTAGATATATTCTTTATTTACATTTCAAATGTTGTTCCCTTTCCTGGTTTCTCCCCCCGAAAATCCCCTAGTCCATCCCCCCCACCACCACCACCAATCCACCCACTCCTGCTTCCCTGTCCTGGCATTCCCCTATACTGGGGCATCTAGCCTTCTCAGGACCAAGGGCCTCTCCTCCCTTTGATGTCCAACAAGGCCATTCTCTGCTACATATGCATCTAGAGCCATGGGTTCCTCCATGTATACTCCTTAGTTGGTGGTTTAGACCCTGGGAGCTCTGAGAGTACTGGGTGGCTTATATCATTGTTCCTCCTATGGCGATGCAAACCCCTTCAGCTCCTTTGGTCCTTTCTCTACCTCCTCCATTGGGGACCCTGTGCTCAGTTCAATGGTTGGCTGAGAGTGTCCCCCTCTGTATTTGTCATGCACTGGCAGAGCCTCCCAGGTGACAGCTATATCAGGCTCCTGTCAGCAAGCACTTGTTGGCATCCATAATAGTGTCTGGGTTTTATAACTGTATATGGGATGGATCCTAGGTGGGGAAGTGTCTGGGTGGTCTGTCCCTCAGTCTCTGCTCCATACTTTGTATCTCCTCCTGTGGGTATTTTGTTCCCCCTTCTAAGAAGGACCAGAGTATCCATACTTTGTTCTTCCTTCCTCTTGAGCTTCATTTGGTCTGTGAATTGTACCGTGGCTATTCCAAGCTTCTGGGCTAATATCCACTTATCAGTGAGTGCATACCATGTGTGTTCTTTTGTAATTGGGTTACCTCACTCAGGATAACACTTTCTAGTTCCACCCATTTGCCTAAGAATTTCATGAATTCATTGTTTTTAATAGCTGAGTAGTACTCCATTGTGTAAATGTACCACATTTTCTGTATCCATTCCTTCGTTGAGGGGCATCTGGGTTCTTTCCAGCTTCTGGCTATTATAAATAAGGCTGCTATGAACAGAGTGGAGCATGTGTCCTTATTATATGCTGGAGAATCCTTTGGGTATATGCCTAGGAGTGGTATAGCAGGGTAATATTATACCCAATTTTCTGAGGAACCGCCAAACTGATTTCCAGAGTGGTTGTACCAGCTTGTAATCCCACCAGCAGGGGAGGAGTGTTCCTCTTTCTCCACATCCTCACCAGTACATGAGGTTTTTTGTTTTGTTTTGTTTTGTTTGGTTTGGTTTGGTTTTGTTTGGTTTGGTTTTTGGTTTTTGGTTTTTTTGTTTTGTTTTGTTTTGTTTTGTTTTGTTTTGTTTTGTTTTGTTTTGTTTTGTTTTGTTTTGTTTGAGACAGTGTTTCTCTGTGTAGCTCTGGCTGTCCTGGAACTCAGTTTGTAGACCAGGCTGGCCTCCAACTGAGAAATCCGCCTGCCTCTGCCTCCCAAGTGCTGGGATTAAAGGCGTGCGCCACCACCGCCGCCCAGCGTGTCCCTGAGTTTTTTATCTTAGCCATTCTGACTGGTGTGAGGTGAAATCTCAGGGTTGTTTTGATTTGCCTTTCCTTGACGACTAAAGATGTTGAACATTTCTTTAGGTGCTTCTCAGCCATTTGATATTCCTCAGTTGAAAATTCTTTGTTTAGCTCTGTACCCATTTTTAATAGGGTTCTTTGGTTCTTTGGAGTCTAACTTTTTGAGTTCTTTATATATATTGGATATTAACCCTCTGTCGGATATGGGGTTGGTGAAGATCTTTTCCCAATTTGTTGGTTGCCATTTTGTCCTATTCACAGTGTTCCTTTTTGTTGTTGTTGTTTTGTTTTGTTTTGTTTTGTTTTGGTTTTGGATTTTTTTTTTTTTTTGAGACAAGGTTTCTATGTATAGCCCTGGCTATCGTGGAACTCACTCTGTAGACCAGGCTGGTCTCGAACTCAGAAATCTGCCTGCCTCTGCCTCCCACAGTGCTGGGATTACAGGTGTGCGCCACCCCTGCCCAGCTGTCCTTTAATACTTTTATACAAGAATATATAGCATGGCTATGTTAATATTTTTTAGTATGATGTGAAGTCAAATAAGATTACATTTAGTTAAAAACTGAATTTTACAATGCTATACCAGTCAAATATCATACAAAAAATGCTTTACATTTAAGCCATAACTTTCAGAAATCTTTATTGCTTTTAGCTATTTGTGACTACTTCTCTTTTGTTTTACTGATAAAAGAACCATAGGATTTTAGGGTGTGCTGAGCAATATCTATCCTGCACCTTGGCAGACAGTCTGGTTCCTGCCTCCGTATAGACAAACTCTGTCCCCTGGCTTAGCCTAATTATTTACCTATTCTCATTCACTGGACTCAGTTTTACTCCATGTTTTGTTAAACTACCTATTTCAATGGTGTTCTCCAGAAAGATGAATTCTCATATGCCTAAAAATATATTCCTTTATCCTCATAACTGTCAGATATTCTAGCCAGGCATAAAATACTAAATTTACAATTGTTGGGAACCCGCGAGCTTAGCTCAACAACCCCCAGCTGAGCACAGGTTCCCTGAGAGCAAAACATCCCAAGGCTTAGCCTGATTCCTACCTTCCAGCCCCGCCTGGTGTGGTAAGGACTTATCAGGTGCCTGACCTATGGCAATAATTGTTTTCTCCTGTTCCCTTCCCTGGCCTCAAGTATATATATATTGCTGGTCTCCCAGTAAAGCTTTGGTATTCTCCTTACAGAATGACCCGTGTCTGTGTTTTCTGTTAATCCCCCAGGCCTATGCCCGATACTCGGTACTGTGGTGGCATGAGCACTGTCATACAATGATTTCCCTTAAAAGTTTATAAAGTATTGTTGTTCATTTCAATAATCCTAGTACTTGCGAGAATGATTTACTAGTATTGCTGTGGTTTAAAGCTAGGGTGATGGTCGTAGTGAGATTTAGGCCAGCCTGGAGGCCTAAATTAAAAAAATACAGCAAAAAAAAATGACTATAGATATAGTTCTTCATTACAGTCTCACATCCAATATTGCTATATAGGAAACTGGTGTTAAATATGCTCTCATTTCTCTGAAAGTGAATTGGATTTTCTATCTTGAAGCTTTTAGACCAGTGGTTCTCAACCTTTCCAATGCTATGTTCCTTTATTACAGTTCCTCATTTTGTGGTGACCCCCAGCTATAAAGTTATTTTTGTTGCTATTTCATAACTGTAATTTGGTTACTGTTGTGAACTGTAATGTAAATATCTGATATGCAGCATATCCGACAAGCATCCTGGGAAAGGACCGATCATGTGACCTCCACAGGGGTTGGGACCCACAGGTTGAGAGCTGCTACTTCAGACTTGTCTGCCAAGCTCTCACCGTGCTGTCATTGAATGTTGATCCTCAGATTTCTAAGGGGTGTGGCTACAGAGATGCACCCTCATGGCCAGTTCAAGCATTTATGATTTTATATTTAACCTTGGAAAACTAAAATACAAAGGTGATGTTTGTCTGGAATATATTGTTTTATTTAGCAAATAGCCTAATTGATTCCTCATTGATACTTTTAAAAGTTTTCAAAAATTTAAACAAAATCTGATCTGATCTTCTAAAAAATTCTTCTCCTTAATAATATCTCCTACTGAAGGAAGGGCTGATCAGTAACCAGCCCAACTGGGTACCAACATCTGATGATATTGCTGATGCCATGTTGTGTTTGCAGACAGGAGTCTAGCATGGCTGTCCTCTGAGAGGCTCTACCAGCAGTTCACTGACATAGATGTCAAGCATTGGACGAGGGGTTGGTGACCCGTATGGAAGAGTTAGAAGGATTGAAGGAGCTGAGGGGGATTGCAACCCCATAGGAAGACCAACAGTGTCAATAGCCTGGACTTCTCAGCGTTCCCAGGACTGAGCCACCAACCAGAGAGCATACATGGACTGCTCATAGGCCCAGGCACATATGCAGCAGAGCACTGCCTAGTCTGTCCTCAGTGGGGAAGGATGTACCTAATCCTGTAGAGACTTGATACCCCAGGGTGAGAGGATGGGGTGGCCCTCTCAGAAGCGAAGGGGAGTGGGGAGGGGGAAAGCACTCTTTGAGGGGGCACTGAGAGGGAGGGCAACATTTTGGATGTAAATAAATAAAATAACGAATTAATAAAAAAACTCTCCTTGATGCTTCTAGCCCCACAGAGACTTAGGTGTGCAGAATCTCCTCTCTATTTCGGGTTTTTTTTTTTTTTTTTTTTTTTTTTTTTTTTTTTTTTTGGTTTTTCAAGACAGGGTTTCTCTGTGTAGTCCTGGCTGTCCTGGAACTCATTCTGTAGACCAGGCTGGCCTCCAACTCAGAAATCTGCCTGCCTCTGCCTCCCAAGTGCTGGGATTACAGGCGTGCGCCATCACGCCCGGCTCTCTCCTCTATTTCTTTAAGTCTCCATCTTTGAAATGCATGTAACCTGTCAAATGCTGTAATCCATAGACTGAGCCTCTGTATACCGCCTGCCCTTCCATGCTTTCCTTCCCTATCTGTAGACAAATCTTCCTTTTCATGCCCCTTTCCTTCTATCTAGGAGACCTCTTACAGCATTTAGACATAATCTTTGGTAATTTCATGCATGAGTCCAGTGTGTTTACATTGTATCCATCACCGACCCCTCCCTCCCTCCAACTCTTCCCAGATACCCCCAACTTCCTGTTCTCTCTCTCTCTCTCTCTCTCTCTCTCTCTCTCCCTTTTTTTCTCTCTCTTTCTCTGTCTTTTTTTGTTTTGTTATTTTGTTCCTTCAGTCTTTCTCTTCTTCCTTTTATAACTCACAAGTCCAGTGAGTGCTGCCTCTCTGTTCATGGGTATAAGGCCATCCACCAGAGTGTGGGCCACCCTCCTTGCCCTCTACCTCAGAACCTCTTAGAATTGCTAATTGAGTTTCTCTAACCATTGCTTTTTGTGCTCAGATGTCTCTTGCATTTCTCATGGTTTATTTGCAGAGCTACTAGTAGACCATCTAATGCAGTTTTATAAACAGAACATCGAGTTGAACTCTTCACAAAATATTGCTTTACCCATGTTACAGTTTTCTTTTTCTCCTATCTCTCAAATTGGCTTTATGTTTCTCCTCTTGGTCTTTCCCACTCAGATTATTAATTTTCTTCAAAATCCTTCATCTATGTGCGCTTCCATTTATACTTTAAAAACCCAAAGATAGGTCAGTCAGAATCGATGGGAACACTCTGTTATTTTTCCAAAGAGCCTTTTCCCAGCCCAGAACCAGCAGGAATGTGCATATGAATGAGTAAGGAGCACTGAACAGCCAACCCCATGCAAGCTTTTCTGGCAAAGAGCATGATAGTAAGCAATCTGGAAAACCACAGAAATCTGTGCTCTGGGTAGAATTGCACAGTAAATCCTCAAGCCTATTAGAAAGTCTTTGGAACGATTCCCTCCTTCTCCTCCTCCTCCTCTTCCTTTTCCTCTTCTTCTTCTGAAACAGCCTCCATTCTAAGAATAGAGAGATTACAAAGCTACTTTTATCTTCTTATTTCACATACAGAAGACTCATGGCCCTGGAGCCCAGCCCTTCTCCACGGCTGTGCTGGAAGAAAAGTGTATGGAGCAGAATGCCGTCCAGAAGTCAAAGTCCTCCTCCTTCTGCAGCTCTTCCTAAGGCTCGACTTCTTCTCTCAGGGCCCCTCCCCCTTCCTTCCTATTTGGCTTGATACTTACTTTTAAGAGCAGGACTAGATGATAAACTATAACTAGACGACACTTTTAAGGAAAGAAAAGGGTCTAGATAGTTGCTCTTACATGAGTGCAGCTTTTGGCTAATGATGTGTTCCCATTGATTAAGAGTATCACTGATCTTGAACTACAGAAGAGATACCTCACCTCATATCTTAAGAGTTGCCAATACTTCCTACAATAAACTAAGGATGACTTGGAAGTGAAATGGCCTGTGTATAATAATGATCCAGCTGATTCCTGGATGTAAGGAATCTAAAGACTTGAACTTGGTTTTCTGTAGTCTAAGACTTCAACAGCCTCACATACCAGTGCGAACCCTTTCTGGGGCTGAATACAGATGGCCCACGACTTGCAATTTTCAGTTTTATGATGATGCTAATGTGACCTATATTCGGGGGGAAACAACACTTTAAACGCTTATCTTTTCCTGTGCTAATGATCCATGCTATGATACTCATTCAAGGTGCCGGGCACTGTCACAAGCTGCATCTCCATCCATCCATGATCTCATGAGCATAAAGAACAGATGTTCTGCAGTGCACTATGTAGACAAATATCACATGTGGTAGTCAGAGTCACTTGCTGTGATAAATGTGTGAGAGAGAGAGAGAGAAACTTAAAGGGAGAGAAACCAGCAGGTCATGCCGCTGGTCACCTTAGTACTTGAAAGGCTGAGCCAGGAGGATCACAAAATATGTAGCTAGAGCTACAGAGTAAAACTCTATCTCAAATTTAAAAAAAAAATGGAGGAAATGCTTATTAGGGTTTACAGCTTCTGGGATTATAGGCTATAGTTGACTGGCTATAGTGTTTCTGGCCTATTATAAGTCAGAACGTCGTGGAGGATGGATGTATTGGAACACAGATGTTCACCTCAGGGTATCAAGAATGCAGAGACAGCCAAAGAGGGGTCCTGAGCAATATATAACTTCCTGAAACACATTCTCAGGGTCTAGTTTTGCCAACCTCAGATACATTAATGTACTGATGATGGCAAAGTTTTCATGGTACAATCAACTCATTTTTCATTTGTTTGTTTTTAGAGACAGGGTTTTTCTATGTAGCTTTGTCTATTCTAAACTCATTATATAGACCAACTAGGTACAATCAATTCCTCATGGTTGAATTCAGCAGCAAGAAACCTAGTTTTCAACATATAAGCCCTTTTTTTTTGGGGGGGGGTGTATGACAGGAATACTTACTTTATAGCCAAAAGTACCCATATTTGATAAGTGCCACCGGTTTGAATATGTCTAGCCCAGGGAGTGGCACTATTTAGAAGTGTGGCCTTGTTGGAATAGGTGTGTCACTATGGATGTGGGCTTTAAGATCCTCATCCTATCTGCCTGGAAGTTAGTCTTCCACTAGCAGCCTTCAGATGAAGATGTAGAACTCTCAGCTCCTCCTGCACCATGCTTGTGTGGATGCTGCCATGTTCCCACCTTGATGATAATGGACTGAACCTCTGAACCTGTAAGCCAGCCCCAATTAAATGTTGTCCTCATAAGAGTTGCCTTGGTCATGGTGTCTGTCCATAGCAGTAAAACCCTAACTAATACAATAAGTTACGTGCATTTTGATTTATGATGATGCTCTACAACGCAACTCTGATACTACTACTTAGAATAGTGTTTAATTCCACCGATTAAAAGCTCAGTTCCATCAGACTGCCCCCACTCCAGGGATCAATCACAAGGCTCAGGCTGTGACCGGTGCTTCCGGTTATAAATTTAGATCTCCATGACTTTCACCCCAGGTTTGCTATGTTACTGTGTGACACTACTCCTTGGAAGATGCAAACAAATGACTAATTATCCCAAATAGAAAACCTGGGGAACAATTTGCAGTTAATGGTTGCTGGATGCAATGCCAGTGTTAATTGTCTACTTGACAGAATCTAGAACCATCTGGGAAATGGACCTTTGAACATGCCTGTGAGGGATTATCTTGATTAAGTTAATTGATAACGGAAGACCGTTTCAACTTCTCGTAGGGACTAGTTCCTGGGCAGGAATTCTAGACAATGTAAGTGGAGGGGGGGAAAAGCACAGTGTATGTACTACCCCTCTGCTTTCCAGCTGTGGATACTGTGTGACCAGCTCCTTCATCTTGACTTCTTGCCTAGTGAACTTCGTCCTGGAATTGTGAGTCAGGATATTCCCTTCCTCCTTTAAGTGGCTAAAGTATTTTATCATATCAACGGGAAAAACAGCTAAAACCCCAGGGGGTTGGGGGGGGGAGATCTGGAAGTAGTAATCACTTTCTTCAGAACTATAGTCACTGGAAAGGTGCCTATGCTCCAGGAAATAACCTCACATATATGTTAATACAAGTCTCTCTCTCTCTCTCTCTCTCTCTCTTTCTCTCTCTCTCTCTCTCTCTCAACACACACACACACACACACACACACATACACACACACAAGAAGTTAGGGGGATGAGAGTAGTAAGAGGTGAGAACTACTTAATTTTATTATATATGTGTATGTATCAAAAAATTATCTTCAAAAATACAAATAAAATAAAATAGAATTGCTATGTCTTAGGGTTTCCATTGCTGTGAGGGGACACCATAACCAAGGCAACTCTTACAAAGGATGACACTTAACTGAGGCTGGATTACTGGTTCTGAAGTTCAGTCCATTTACATGGCAGGAAACATGGAACGGGGCCGAAGGAGCTGAGAGTTCAGCATCTGATCTGATTCCAAACGGAAGACTGGCTCCCAGGCAGCTAGGACAAGGTTCGTAACGCCCATGCCCACAGTGGCACACTCACTCCAACAAGGCCACACCCACTCCAACAAGGCCACACCTACGCCAACAAGGCTACACCTACTCCAACAAGGCCACACCTACTCCAACAAGGCCACACCCACTCCAACAAGGCCACAGCTCCTAATAGTGCCACTCCCCAGGCCAAGCATATGCAAACCACCATAGTGTGGTTGTGCACACCTAAAGTCTCAGCACTTGAGAGGCTGAGGAATAGAGTTTGAGGCCCTGCATACCTAGTAAGATCCAGCTTTGTCGAGGTGGTGGTAGCGCACGCCTTTAATCCCAGCATTGGGAGGCAGAGGCAGGCAGATTTCTGAATTGGAGGCCAGCCTGGTCTACAGAGTGAGTTCCAGGACAGCCAGGGCTACACAGAGAAACCCTGTCTCAAAAAAACAAAAACAAAAACAAAAAAAAACCTAGACCAGCCAGGCAGTGTGTATCTGAGGATTCTAGTCTTTTCTAGCACTTGTATGTCTATTTTCCTTTTATATCTACTCAGTTACATATTTCAGTCAAGAAATATGTGTTTGTCTGTATAACCCAACTGCTAATAGATCCACGGTTCTAAGATCCAAACTCATAACCACAATTCCTAGAATGCTCTACTCTCTTCCCCCCGCGCGTCCCTCTTTTTGTTTTCCTTTCCCAACATTCCTCAAGTTGGCCTATCAAGTACAGACTGTGTACTTACATCTCGGGCCAGGGGTCACAGCCAAGTTCCCTTTGCATTAGGGATAAAAGGCAGAGCCCATATTGACTAGGTTAGCTTACATGTACCCTTCTGACTTGAAGTAAAGTTTGCTTTGCCAAGACACCTAAATTTGAGTTGCAGTCGATTGGTTTGTGACCTCAGTCTCATCCTTGACAGTTTGAGGGACTTGCCAGGATCCTAGCCTCACTCCAGGAAGCTCCCAGACTCCCTCCCAGTGGAGATACATCCCACAGTCTTTTGGGGTATCCCCTGGGTGCTGAGTCTTTGGTGCTTTCCATACTAGTGAAGAGACCTAGGACCTAAGATCACTGGGCAATGCAGGGAAGAGCCCAAGTAGGTGCCTGGTATGTCTGGGCAACTCTGCCGAGACCAATATAAGAAACACCAAGACTGCACGGTACCCCTTGGTGGCCATGCCATCCTGGAGACCGAATGAGAGAAAAGGACCCATTGATGACACGAAGCTTACTTGATGCAGGGTCCTGAATCACAGTTTCAGAGATATTTAGAGATGGTGGCATCATACACCCTTCCAGAAGTCTTTGCACATCTGGGAGTTTTACAGATCTGCCTGTTGTCATGAAGCACCAAACATGGGCTACGACTCCAAAAAAGAAGTTGCTAAGCAAGAAACCTTGATATAAGCAGGGAGGGCATGTGATGGACCCTGGACTGACTGTCAGGGTAATAAACCCCTAAGAAAAGGGATTTGAATCTCTGATAACCTCACAATGGGCCAGGATAGGAAATAACTAAGGCAAAAAACCTCCAAGGAAAATAAAACTAAGGCTACTGTGTCTCTGCCCTCCCGTCTCTTGGGCTCATATTTAGACACTGGGTAGATTATGCACTTATCCCAAAGGTAAGAAAAAAAAAACATAGGGCAAAAGACCGCTCCTTTATTTGGAACAGAGCCAATCCTCATCCCCTCAATATTTTCCCAATTTATTTCAAGCGTTTGTGCAAGTCCTCATATGTGACCGCAGGGAAATGGCTCCCATTAGCTGAGTCAAGGGATGTGATGGTTCCTAAAAGTATCTTAACTGTTACCAGTATGTGCTTCAAGAGGCCAGTTTTTGGCACATCTATATATATCATCAGCTCAAGTAGAATATGGTAGAAAAGGCCAGTTATAGAAACCGAATTACTGATTTATTTAGTTATTTACTTAAACCACCTCTTGGACTGCTTATTGTCAAGCATGACTTTGCTATCTGCAATAGAACGACCTGGAGAAACAGCTAAAACACAGTAAGTCGTTGCCCTTAGCAACCTGACCACAGGCTGATGAAACAGGTCTCCTTTCCAACCAGATGGCCCTCTAATCCAAAAGGTATGCATTGTGTCATCGCTCTCTTAGACAGAGAGGCCTGGGGCAATGTCCCTGCCAGACCTAGTCAGTAGTGTTTTGCCCAGTTAAAGACAGGAAGCGTCACCTGCCTCCAGGGGCTATAAAGTCACCAAGCACTGCAGGTAATTACACTCATCCTGCAGGTAATTATATGCACATCTCTCTCTCTGTGAAGAGAGCAACTGATTCCAATAGGTAGTATAGCTAGGACCACGAAGGCATGTCTCTCAAAGAGACTCTGTAAGACTCCCCCCAGGAGTCACAAACAACTCCAAAGCTCGAAAACAACTTTGTCAGTTTCAAGTCAGCTTTGTTCTGGTGACTGATTGCTACCAAAATTGTTGATCCATTATATTTATTACAAGCAACAAAGACTTGACAGCTATGCCCAAGATGCTAACAAGGTGACGGGTGAACAATTGAGCCCCACTCATAAGATGATTTGAGAGGACAACTTAATAACGTTAGACATGATTTTGGATGAAAAAAAGTAGAGTTTATGTAATTATGGGGGGGACAATATTACACTTCAATTCTATCAACAGAGCTCCAGAGGGGACCATTACCAGGGCTCTCCAGGGTCTTAATACTGCTCTAATGAGGAAACTCAGGAGCGGACAACCCTCTCACTAACCTGATGGAACAGTGGTTGGGCAAATGCAAAGGAATGATTACTTCTCTAACATCCTTAATTACAATAACTGTAGCTGTGATTCCAATAGGCTAGGCTGTCGTTTAATGCCCTTCATTAGAGGTTTAGTCCAGAGGCTAAAAGAAACAGCTACTGTCAATCAACCTCCAAACCCATACCCGTAGAGCCAAAAAAAAAAAAAAAAAAAAAAAAAGACACTCAGGAAAAATAGATGTAGCCCTGCTTAAAGAAATTAGAAAGAAGAATGTGTAGTTAACATGGGGCAGAGGCTGTAATAAACCTAGCCATCTTTGTCAAGTAAATCTAACCTTTGTATGTCTGTTTTAGTTCACATCTACCAGTTCCTTTGTTATGAAATTTGGGTGTGTTCAGACAAATCTGATCCAATCAAAAGATCCACATGTCTAAAATTCAAATACATAGCCGTGTGTCCTGGAATATTTGTTATAACCCCCTTTCCCATGCACCCTTTCTTCAGTTTCCCTTTCTGCCAATCTTCAAGACTGCCAACTACACACAGATTTTGAGACTGGATCTCAGCCCATGAGAAACTGCTAAGTTCCCTCTTGCACTAGGGACACACCACCATCATGACCCTGTGCGCTTGATCGCCAACTCTTTGTAGTCATGCACACTTCTGTACAGAAGTAAAGTTTGCCTTGCTGAGACACTTAAGTTTGAGTGGTAGTCTGTTGGGTTTTGACCCTGCTCTTACCGCTAACACAGAGTTGGTGTCCCTGCAGTGAAGCCATTGTGTTTATCAGGGATGCTGAAGCCAAAATCACCATGATATTAGAGATGCTAGAACCATGGGCTATCCACTGAGAATGACTGCTTGTAAGGTAGAACCAGCCCAAGAAAGAAGCTGTCTATGCTGCAGGCATCGTAACTGCAGGTGTGTGGCTACCTGACTCTTTTGGAGCCCAGAGCAGGACACCATAAGTCCCATGTGCTAGACAGGACACAGAGCTGGAAGATTTGGTGTTTACCCAGCTGAGTTTTGCCCTAAACTATGTCACTATTATTCCCTGTTGGATTGGGAATGCTTACTCTCTGATACTGTCTATTGGATGTTTGCAGGGTTTTTTTGTTTTCTTCTATAGGCATTCACAGGTAAGACATTACCTTGAGTGTCAGGAGCTACTTGGACTGGGGGGTTTTAAACAGTGTTGGGATAGTTAAAGACCATGGGAACTTTTGAAGCTGGACTGAATACTTTTTGCATTATGAGATGGCCTTGAGCTTATGGGGATGAGGGCTGGAAAGTTTGACTTCAAAGTGGCATTTGGCTTCCAGATTAACAAGGTGGTGGTTAACACTGACCGTCATTGTCAACTCGACAGGATCTAGGCTTGCCTAGAATGCCTCGCTCTGGGCCTGTCTGTGAGCCACTTTCTAGATTGTATTAATTGGAGCAGAACAATCTACAGCAAACATAGGAGCCATCATTCCTGTAGTTTGGAGCTATATGAGGATGGGAAGGTCTGCTTCCTGACTGTGGACGTGTCGTGACTGCTGCTTCGTGTTCCTACTGCCATGTTGCCCTCCCAACCAGATGGACCACACCCTCAAACTGTAACCCCAAATAAACACTGCCTTCCTTTTAAGCTGCCTCTCTGTCAGGCACCTGGTGACAGCGACAAGACTAGTAACTAATACAGATGGTATAGGCAGGAAGGGAAAAGAAGTTTATTGACAACGTAGGTGTGAGAGAGGGAGAGAGGATGGACAGGAAGCTTTTAGGCTCATCTGTTACAAATCCAGGGCGAGCAGCTGTGAAGCAGTGCATCCTGCATCAGAATGCGCTGGGAGCTCCTGGACACGCCTCACTCTGTGGAAAAAAAGAAGGCAGAAGAGAAATTGATCAGAACTTGTTGCCCAAAGAGTGTTCTCAGGTTAAGTTAGCTCGACGGTGCAGACACTGATGTTGCGAGAATTCAGTGAGGTTGAGTGGAGTGAGCCAGAAACGTCATAGTTAAGATTATTTAGATTCACAGAGATGAAACTGATTAGTAGAGTAGCCCTATGGATTTTGAGGTTAAACTTAGCACTCGGTCAAGTCCTCGTGGTATTTACAGCTCTAAATTACAACTCTAAAGTACAGCTTGAATTGTTGAAGACTGGTAAGAATAATAAGACAAACTCAGTAACTGGGGATATGTTTGCTTTTCAGTTGTCAGCGCTGGCCATTGATCTGTTTAAACAACCAAGTCCTTTTCGATGTTGTAGTTAGCATCAAAATCATTTGTCTATTACAAGGGGTTGTGCACGTCCTAGCAAGTATTCAGACTAAACTGTTTTTTAAAAACTGAACAAGTGACCACAAGTGTTGGACGCAGGCAGAGAAAAGGGAACCGTCATTCATTGTTAATGGGATTGCAAACTAGTACAGCTACTGTATCAGTATGGAGACATGTCAAAAAGCTAAAAATAAATCTATTATATGACACAGCTACAACCATTCCGTAGTTAATGCTCAAAGGACTCAGGACCTGACGTCATAGATACTCGCTCAACCACATGTCCATTGCTGTCCTATTCATAATAGCTATGAAATGGAGACAACCTAAAAGTCTTACAGTTGATTATATAGTTGTGGTACATTTGTAATGTATTCATACTGAATTTTCATTATGAGTTCATGGTGACATTGTGGTGCTATACACTGTGGAATACTATAGAGCTGTAAAGAAAAATGAAATCATGGACTTTTAAGGTACATTGGTGGAGCAAGAAAATATCATACTAAGTGTGATAACCCAGACCCAGAAAGATAAATGGTACATGTTGGCTCTCACCAGACTGCAACTCTTCAGAAGTGAGTGTGGAACCTGTAGTGACTATGGAAAGCAGGAAGGAACAAAGAGACCATTGCCAGGACAGGACACTGGGGAGTAATAGAGAGGCGACAGCAAGGTACAAGAGGGTGCAAAATGGGAGAGGCGGGGCTTGTTGGTGAGGAGGAAAGTAAATACAAAAGAGGCAAGAGGCTACATCCACAATGAGGGTGTTTAGAAAGCCACTGGGAATTGTACTGTCAATTATTTACCTTAAAAAAACCTTCAACATGTACACACATGTATACATTATATTATATTATATTATATTATATTATATTATATTATATTATATTATATTATATTTATTATATTATATTATATTTATTATATTTATTATATTTATTATATTATGTTATATATAAATAAGCTTAAACTAAATTAAACCTAATTAATTAATTAATTTAATTAAAATAAGCTTAAATTTAAAATTGAGCTGATGGTGCTTCCTACAAGAGTCAAAAAGGACACCTAACAGAAATCCCAATACTAGACAGGAGACACCTTCTTTTAGGTTGTTGGCCAGGAGATTCTCCAAGAGACTCCCCCCCAAATAAAGCCCATTGCTGTTTCCCTAGAGTACCATCCCCCAGCCACCCTTGGCTGCAACCTTCCACAGTTAGAAGTTAATTCCTCATAGTCTTCTCCAGGGAAAAGCACACCAATTGGTTGTCCAAAGCCAAAGAGTCAGCCCTAAGCCATACAGACAAGTAACATTGTACCGAGTGAGAAGATAGTATTTAGGGTATATTATAAATATATACCTTTAAAGAAAAAGGAGACCATGAATTTGGAAGAGAATGAGAATATGCAAGGGGGTTTGATGGACAGAAACAGAAGCAAGGTATGTTATAACCTCAAAAAACAACAAAAAAAAAGAAAAAAAAGAAAAAAAAGAAAATCCAGCAATGATAAGAAAATATAGCCTAAATTTAATCATTTATTTTCCACATATTATTTATTTATATCTAAAAACCAGCAGAACTGGTTTATTAAATGTGCTAATATGGTCTGAGGGCATAGCTCAATTATTTGAGATTTGTCAATAAATACTGCAGGTTGAGTCAATACACTACATTTGAACCCTTTCCATATATACTTGACCTTTCACAAAAGTGTCCAAACCATTTCCAATATACATTGGCTTCCCTGCCCACTTTGGAGGTCATCGGGTGCTAAGAGAGACACCAGGCAGGTGTTCGTTCTAAGTATGCAAAGAATGCACCTTTAGCTGTTCCTTGTCCAGAACATTCCTCAGGATTGTCCGCAGTGAGCAAGTCTGAGGAATTCTCAGATTGTTAGGTTTGAGCTAGGGGCTAGCTGGACCACATTCCTGAAATCTTTCAGATACTATCAGGCATCTTACCAGGAAAAGGGTGTTCGAGTCTGTGACAGGCTCCCTAGATATTCCAGACTTCAGGAAAGAAACGCTAAACCCCGCAGGTGCAAGTGTTTTCTGGCTCTCTTTATCTCCAGTAGCCAACCCTCACAGTTGATTCTGGGATCCTCCCTGTCAGTGGAAGAGGTCAACAGCCTGTCTGAGTCTGTAAAGCAAACCCCCAAGGTCAGCGGTTCTCAACCTGTGGGTACAACCCTTTGGGGTTGAAGGGCCAGTCCATGGGGGAGGCGGGGTCACCTAAGACCATCCTGCATATCAGATATTTACATTACAATTCATAACATTTCCAAAATTATAGTTATGAAGTAGCAATGAATATAGCTTTATGGTTGGGGAGGGGGTCACCACAGCATGAAGAACTGTATTAAAGGGTCACAGCATTAGGAAGGGTGAGAACCACAGCCCTAGATTCATGGAGAATGACAGTTACCACAGAATTTAGAAATCAAGGACATCAAAGGGATAAGGCAGATACCTGCCCCACACAACGAATAAGTCAAAGGCGTCTACTGTAGTTAGCTTTGCTTGTTAATTCATACAGGAGGAGGGACCCTTAATTGAAGAATTGCCTCCGTCTAATTGACCAATGGCCACATCTGTGATGAAATTTTTTTCTATTATTTTTTAATTTGGGGGATTATAATGTAATGACTTCATTTCTTCCCCTCCCTTTCTCCAAGCCCTCCAACACACCCCTCCTTGCTGTCTTTCAAAGACACGCCTTCATTTTTCATTGTTATTTATATGTACCCTGCTCATTTATTATGTTATTTATTATGTTTATTATATATTACTGGATGTAACCTGCTCAGTCTGTATAATGTTGTCTGTTTTCAGGGCTGATTATTTGCTCTTAGATAACCGATTGCTGTGCTCCTCCCTGGGTAAAACATTGAGAAGCCCCCTTTTTTGTTAATTGCTAACTGATGAGGGGGCGGAGCCTGCAGTGGGCGGTCCTCTTGCTGAGCAGATGACCTGGGATGTGCAGGAAAAGCAGCTGAGCAAGCCAGACATCGGCATTCTCTGTGGTCTCTGCTTCCTGGCGCCAGCCAGCCAGGTGCTGCCTTAAGTTGCTGTCCTGGCTTCCCTAGATAAGCCGCTGAACCTTGTAAGGAGAAATCGCCCTCTCCTCCCCAGATTGCTTTTGGTCCTGATATGTATCACAGTACCCAAAGGCCAACAGGGCAATGCCTTTCTGCTAAGCCTCCCCTCCCCCACAGGTCTTACTCCACCTTGGTTCCCCAGAGTGCAAGACACCTCCCCTCCCTTTCCCTCTTGTCCAAAAGTGTACCTCCTGTTTTTAGTGCTCCAGAATGCCTTAACCCTCTTCAGACCCCATGATACGCCTTTTTTTGTTTTGTTTTGTTTTGTTTTGTTTGTTTGTTTTTTGTTTCTCTGTATAGCCCTGGCTGTCCTGGAACTCACTCTGTAGACCAGGCTAGCCTTCAACTCAGAAATCCTCCTGCCTCTGCCTCCCAAGTGCTGGGATTAAAGGCATGCGCCACCACTGCCATTCTATTTATTTATTTATTTATTTATTTATTTATTTATTTTAAGACATTTATTTAATATGTGTAAGTACACGGTAGCTGTCTTCAGACACTCCAGAAGAGAGCATCAGATCTTGTTAAGGATGGTTGTGAGCCACCATGTGGTTGCTCGGATTTGAACTCAGTCAGTGCTCTTAACTGCTGAGCCATCTCTCCAGCCTGCGACACTCTTGTGCTCAAGAGCCTGGCAAATCCATCTCACGACACCTCCCTGCTCCAAAGGTAAGAAGGAAAAGGAAGACTGAGGATGACTTTGAGGACTTTGTGAAAAATAAAGTGTAAGAGGGCAGCCTCTCAAACCCAGTGTGTCTCAAAATGTCAGTGTTTCGTGACAAAATTAAAGACTGAGGAATGTGCCGGCAGATAACATAGACGTTAAATAAGTCTTGTGGCCTCCAGGAACAACCTCCGTCTCAGAGCCTTCTATCAAGATCTTTCTCCCCGAGAGAAAGAGCATCTCCACTTACTGTTTATCATAAAATGGTCAATCTCCTGAGCACACTTCCAAAGTGGGCTCTTCTCGTGGGTAGTCTACTTGGCCTTCACGCTTCTGCTGGAGTCTGTATCGTCCATAAAAGTGATGCATTAACTGACTGCTTTGCAAGATGGGTGAAATCCAGTCCTCGAACCCGGAAGTCAAAATATCTGGGACAATGATTATAACTGGGTGTCCTTGTTAATCATTTCCCAAGGCCTCAAGACATAGACAACATTGCTTTGACCACTCAATTACAGCCGTACCGTAGGGAGGACAGGATACCTATAGTGACTTATTGGGCTCTTCATGTTTTGCTTTAGACACAACTGTGCATACATTGTATCAAGCCATGTGAATTATAATGAGTTTTCAGTCAACAGTGATCCCCTGACTGCAGAGGTCATCTTACAGGACTGTGATGCGGCTCAAACACTTCCGTTTCCTAGTAACAGTGTAGCAGCTGCAGTCTTGTGGTGCAGTGGTTTTTCTGCTGGTATGGTGATGCTGGAATCAACAGCATCACACCACCAGTCATGTATGTATATAACTTAGTACCAGATAATGATAACACATGACTGTCTTACTGGCCTGTAGATTTATTGCACTGTCATAAATAACTTTTTTCTTTTTTCCCTTAAATTTATTTACTTATTTTCATCCCAAACATTGTGGTCCCCTTCCCTATCTCCCCTTCACAGAGTCCCTTCCCCTTCCCCTTCCCTCTGAGAGGGTGCCCCCCCCCCGTATTCTCCCATACTGGAACATCGAGTTTTTGCGGGGTTAGGTACATCCTTTCCCACTGAGGCCAGACAAGGCAGCCCTGTTGAGAAACAGATTCCACAGTCAGGCTATAGCTTTAGGTATAGCACCAACTCCAGTTGTTGGGGGACCCATACAGAGACTGAGCTGTGTGTCTGCTATGTATATATGCTGGGGTACTTGGTCCAGCTCCTGTACGCTCTGTGGCTGGTGGCCTAGTCTCTGAGAACCCCGAGTGTTCAGGTTTGTTGACTCTGTTGGTTTTCCTGCGGAGGTCCTATCCCCTATATGCAAACACAACACATTATATATATATATATATATATATATATATATATATATATATATACATATTTGTTTTTTTCAAGACAGGGTTTCTCTGTGTAGCCCTGGCTGTCCTGGAAATCACTCTGTAGACCAGGCTGGCCTCGAACTCAGAAATCCACCTGCCTCTGCCTCCCAAGTGCTGGGATTAAAGGTGTGCGCCACCACTGCCCGGCAACACAAAACATTATTAAAAGTGTCAGGGATTGGGGCTTGCCCACTGGATGGGTCTCAAGTTGGGCCAGTTATTGGTTAGCTGTTCCTTCTGTCTCTTTTCCATCTTTGTCCCTGTATTTCTTTTAGACAGGATCCATTTTGGGTCAAGAATTTTGTGGAGAGTTGGTGTCCTTAACCCTCTACCAGGGGTGCTGCCTGGCTAGCGGAGGTGACCTCCTTAGGTTCCATGTCCCCACTGTTAGGCATCTCAGCCAAGGTCACCTGCATTGACTCCTGGGGTCCATCTTTGTTGGGACTTCCTAGAAAGCCACCTCATTCCCCCAGCCCCCGTGTAGCTGTAGCTTTCCATTCCTTCTCCTGGCCCTCTGGTCCTCTCTCCAGCCTCTCCCTACGCACGATCTTGGTTCACTATCCCCTTTCTCACCCTTCCCCCATCTGCATCCTATAACTTCTTTATTCCCCCTCTAAGTGAGACTCAAGTATCTTCCGTTGAGTCTTGTTTTACTTCTTTGGGTCTATGTAGTTCAACGTGGGTGTACTGGCTGGTTTTGTGTCAACTTGACACAGGCTGGAGTTATCACAGAGAAAGGAGCTTCAGTTGGGAAGTGCCTCCATGAGATCCAGCTGTGGGGAATTTTCTCAATTAGTGATCCAGGAGGGAGAGCCCCTTGTGGGTGGTGCCATCCCTGGGCTGGTAGTCTTGGGTTCTATAAAAGAGCAGGCTGAGCAAGCCAGGGGAAGCAAGCCAGTAAGGAACATCCCTCGATGACCTCTGCATCAGCTCCTGCTTCCTGACCTGCTTCAGTTCCAGTCCTGACCTCCTTTGGTGATAAACAGCTATTTGGAACTGTAAGCTGAATAAACCCTTTCCTCCCCAATTTGCTTCTTGGTCATAATGTTTGTGCAAGAATAGAAACCCTAACTAAGACAGTGGGTATCCTGTATTTATTGATAATATTCATTTGTCAGTGAATACATATCATGCCTGTCCTTTTGGGTTTGGGTTACTTCACAATGGATGATATTTTTTAGTTCCATACATTTGTGATTCATGATGTCCTTGTTTTTAGTTGTTCAATAATATTCCATTGTGTAAATGTACCACATTTTCTATATCTGTGTTGATTCCAGTTTCTGGCTATTACAAATAAAGCTACTATGAACATAGTGGAGCATATGTCCTTGTGGTATGGTGGAACGTCTTTTTGGTATATGTCCAGGAGCACTTTAGCTTGGTCTTCAGGTAGAACTATTTCCATTTTTCTGAAAAACCGCTAGATTGATCTAGAGTGACTATACAAGTTTTCAATCCCACAAATAGAGGAGTGTTCCTTTTTCTCCACATCCTTGCCAGCATCTGCTGTCACCTGAGTCTATGACCTTAGCCATTCTGATTGGAGTAAGATGGAATCTCACGTCATTTTGATTTGCATTTCCCTGATGACTAAGGATATTGAACATTTCTTTCAGTGGTTTTTGGCCATTCAAGATTCCTCTGTTGAGAATTCTCTGTTTAGCTCTATACCTCATTTTTTTTTGTTTTTGTTTTTGTTTTTCAAGACAGGGTTTCTCTGTATAGCCCTGGCTGTTCTGGAACTCACTTTGTAGATCAGGCTAGCCTCGAACTCAGAAATCTTCCTGCCTCTGCCTCTCAAGTGCCGGGATTAAACGCATGTGCCACCACCGCCCAGCTATACCTCATATTTTAATTGGGTTATTTGATTTTTTATTTTTGGAGTCTAACTTCTTGAGTTTTCTATATATTTTTAATACTAGTCCTCTGTCAGATGTAGGGTTAGTGAAGTTTTTTTTTTTTTTCATGAAGCTTTTCAGTTTCATGAAGTCCCATTTATTAATTGCTGATCTTAGAGCCTGAGCCATTGGTGTTCTATTCAGGAAATTGTCTCCTCTACCAATACCTACCCTCTCATGACTGGCCCTAACCAGAGAGAACTGAGTTCTCCATCAGTCAGTAATTAGAAAATGCCTCCCAGGCTTACCTACAGTCCCATAGGGGATTTTTCTTAATTGAGGTATTTTTCCCCACTATGTCTAGGTTTGTGTCAAGTTGACAAAAATCAGCCAGAACAGAGGACTTGAAGGGACCTTAGTGTATGTACATTTAACTGAGAAATGTTTGACCTGAAGGGATGGTGCGGTGGGTAACGACATGCTGCTGTTCTAGAGGAACTGAGTTCAATTCCAGAATTCAAGGCAGGCGACTTACAAGTGCGTGTGACTGCTCTGGTGTCCTTAGAGCAGCTGCCTTACACACACACACACACACACACACACACACACACACACACACTGTCCAGATTCACATACTTAAAAAAATATATTTTTTAAATGCTGAACATAAACATGTTGGCATTTTATGTCAGAAAGCAAGAACATATCCCAGTGTCTGGCCTCAGTTCACTTAGAGCACAGATTCCAAAATAAGAATATCAGAAAATGAATATCGTTCCCCTGTACTTTGTCTGGAGGTTGTCCTTCACGCCCACCATTACAATTCAGTAGAAATGTACGAGTCACTTGATTGACACCTGAATGGTCTCTCCCTTTAGAAGCTGACTTCCTGCCGGATTAGACTCTGACGCACCTTTCTATCAGTTTTACTTTGTATGTCAGGTAAGTTCTTTTTTTCTACCTTTCCATCCCCCCCCACCGCCCCACACCTCACCCCCACTCCCATGCCTGCCTTCTCCCTTTTTTAGAGAATGTAACGATACGTTCTCCGAAGCAGGAGATATGATAGAAAGAATTCCTTTATTAGATACAGACCGTTTGTGATTCAACCACCCAGGCTTTCATTCACTGTGGTACCAACTGCATTTTATGCAGGGGCTTAGAAGACAAGCAAGTATAATCTTTAAAAAAATAAATAAAATACAGCAGGAAAGTGAAATCCAGAGAAATAAAAGCACTGTAAATTTGTCAATATAAAAAATGCTAATATAAAATGTTTTTGTACATCTATATAAACACGGATCACAATTAAGCAACTTTTCGCTAACAATAAAGCACTAATCTGTAAACTCAAGTTAAAATTACACATAGAAGTTGTAAATTAGGCAGAATTGTAGATTTAGTTCTTTGCTAAAATATTAAGTTATATTCTAAATTTTAAGAAATGCAATTCAATCTAATTCTTTATTTTTATTTATTTTTTCATTAACTCATTTATTTACTCCACATCCCAATATAGCCTTCCTCTGCTACCTGTTGCCCCCTACAGCTCCTCCTCCCATTCTCCCCTCCCCCTCCTCCAAGAAGGGGGTGCCGACCACCACCATCACCCAATCATGGCACATCAAGTCACTTCAGGACCAGGCTGACCTTCCTGCACTGAAGTTAGACAAGGCAGCCCAGCCAGGGAAACGTCTTTTTGTTTTGGGACAGTGTCTCATATAGCCCAGGCTAGTCTCACACTTGTTACACAGCCAAGGATGACCTAAATACCATCCTCCTGCCTGTAACTCCTGGCTGTTAGGATTGCAGTTCTGAGCCATGAGGCATCAGGCCTATGTTTCTGTTGCTGTGATAAGACAACTAGAAGCTGTGTGGTGGTGGTGGTGGTGGTGGTGGTGGTGGTGGTGGTGGTGGTGGTGCACACCTTTAATCCCAGCATTCAGAAGGCAGAGGCAGGCAGATCTCTGAGTTCAAGGCCAGCCTGGTCTACAAAGAGAGTTTCAGGACAGCCAGGGCTATACAGAGAAACCCTGTCTTAAACAAACAAAAAACAAAAACAAAAACAAAGACAAAACCAAACCCCTATAATCCAAAGAAACTTAAGGAAGACAGAATTTAATTTTGCTCACAGTTCTCAATCATCTGGTTATGGATAAGAGTCCTTCATGGTGGGTAGTCGTAAGAGTCACGGCAGCCTGGAGACTCCTGCACATGCTTTGGCAGGTAGAGCAACAATCCAGGAGAAGTAAGGAGGAAATCCAGCTCAACAGGACTTAGCCGGGTTGGGTCAAAGTTTTAGAATCTAACTCTGAGCAGTTTATGGTAAGTGTGTTTAAGCACAGTACAACTTAAAAAAAAAAATTCCCCTAGTAACACAAAGACCTATGCATAAGGCGGTGTAATTTCATGAAAACTCAACTCCAATACGTATCATGTCTTCTAAGAAGGTGGGTTCTAGAGATAGGCTGTGTGAATTAATGTCAGGGGCTATGGAGGAAGCTGGTGTGGTCTTGATCATACAGTATGAAGAGATCATTCGGAATATTATCCTCCTCTGGTCACGGTTGTAAGAACTTGAAGGGCGGGGTGCTGGCATACAGATAATATAGAGTTCCTGTATCATAAGCACCTCCCTCCTGCTTGTGGACGCTGGATGCTGCCTGGCCCTACAAACAGCACCAATCACCTCCGGTCAGTCACCTCCTCTCACCTTCCAGAAGGAAAAACAGGTTATACAGCTTTCCCGTTGAAATGGCAATCCTGTGTGTTAACATCCCTGTTTTCCTTAGCGTTTATCTGTGGGGACAAGGACCTTTGTGCTGCAAACAGTGGCAGGAGCAGGAAACTGAGAGATCACACCTTCAACCACACACCAGAAGCAGAGAGAGCAAACTAGAAGGGCAACACCGTGAACTCTCACAACCTGCCACCCAGATGGCATGCTTCCCCCAGCGAGGCTGCTGGGCCTCTGTAAACAGTGCCACCAGCTAGAGACAAAGTGTTCATGCATCCAACCCGACAGGTGACGTTTCTCATTCAAATAACCACACTCTTATCTCAAGCTTTGTTGACCCAACAGCAAACAGACCATGGTCTTTTTACTACCAAGATTGCACATACCAATATAATTATATATATATATATAATGTTTGCTAATTCCTGGAACTGCAATAATCAATATAAGCAGAAACTCAGCAAGGAGAGATATATAGGGACTTAACACATGACTTTTAGAATATTAATTTTATGGCATTCCTTGTAATAGGATAAAATATTATTTCTAGTTTATATTATATATGCATATACATAATTATATACACATTCAACTATATACATATTCAATTATACATAAAAGGCCAACTGCTTTAATTATTGCAACCCTAAGTATTTGTTTGTACCAAAAGTGTTTATATGAAACCCAAACATACTAACAAGAGAATTCTTCATATCTTTAAAGACACAGCCTTTTTTTCTGAAATGTTTCAGATTTGAAGATTTAATGGGGACAGAGGTTGGATGAGAGATGTATTAAGTTAATTTGGTTTTGGTTTTTGTTGTTTCGTTTTTCCTTTCGGATCTGGGGAATCTCAACCAGGGCTTCACGCGTGCTAGCGCTTTAACATTGATCTATGTCCCCAGCTTGCAATATTTATTAGAAGTTATTAGTACAGTGAATGGACAGCCAAGCCTGGCAGCGACTTTGAGGAGTGTTCAGGCCAAAGACCAAGGGGGAAATCCCCTTTTGTGGGGTTCAGAGGAATGGGGGAGGTTCCATGTCTAGTCACTGATGAGTAGCTCCCAGGAAGCCTTGCAATCAGGCTATCACTGATTGACAGAGGGAGGGGGAGGGGAGGGGAATAGTCCTGCACTTTGGTTAGTCTGGATTCAACATTTTTAGAGACTTAATTTGAGAGGGCAGGGGAAGGCAGTGATGGCAGTTCCTTGAGGCAGCTGACCCTGCAGTCAATGAGGATGCTCTGCTACCAGCTTCACACTCTATCCAGCATGAGTAGCTCAAGACCCCTAGAGGAGGCCATTTACACCAGGGGGCCAGGAGACTCCACAGCCTTCTGTCATCAGTGGGGCAGCTGGGACAGAAGTCTTCCTGCCACCATTTGCATCAGGGAGCCAGAAAACTCCACAGCCTTCTGTGCATAGCCCGCCAGGAGAGAGTGATCTTCCAGTAGCTTTCACTTTTGAGCATAGAGGTGAGATCTCCACCTTCTCTCTGGAGGGGACCCAGATAGGAGCACACAGGGCCTAAGATCAGTGGAGCACCTGGGACAGAAGTCTTCCCGCCCGCCATCATTTGCACCAGGGGACCGGAAAAATCTACAGTTTTCTGTGCATAGCCCACCAGGAGAGAGAGAGATATCTCCCAGCAGTGCTTTCACTTTTGAGCTTAGAGGAGTAAGGATAGAGGATTACAGGCCCACAGGAGGAACAAACTCCAGCCAGAGAAAGGCAAGCACAGGAAGCCTACCAACAGAAACCAAGGCCACATGGCAACATCAGAACCCCGTTCTCCCACCACAGCAAGTCCTGGATATCCCAACACACCGGAAAAGCAAGAGTTGGATTTAAAATCATATCTCATGATGCTGATAGAGGGCTTCAAGAAAGACTTAAGGAACTCCCTTAAAGAAATACAGGAGAACATCGGTCAACAGGTAAAAGCCCTTAAAGAGGAAACACAAAAATCCCTTAAAGAAATACAGGAGATCATGTGTCAACAGGCAGAAGCCCTTAAAGAAGAAACACAACAATCCCTTAAAGAATTACAGGAAAACACAAACAATCAAGTGAAGGAACTGAACAAAATCATTCAGGATCTAAAAGTGGAAGTAGAAACAATAAACAAATCACAAAGTGAGACATCTCTGGAGATAGAAAACCTTGGAAAGAATTCAGGAGTCATAGGTGCAAGCATCAACAACAAAATACAAGAGATAGAAGAACCTCAGGTACTCAAGCTATCATAGAAAACATTGACTCAACAGTGAAGAAAAATGCAAAATGCATAAAGCTGGTAACTCAAAACATCCAGGAACTCCAGGACACAATGAGAAGACCAAACCTAAGGATTATAGGTATAGATGAGAGTGGGGATTTACATCTTAAAGGCCCAGTAAATATCTTGAACAAAATTGTAGAAGAAAACTTCCCTAACCTAGAGAAAGAAATGCCCATGAACATACAAGAAGCCTTCAGAACTCCAAACAGACTGGACCAGAACAGAAAGTCCTCCCAGCACATAATAATCAAAACACCAAATGCATTAAACAAAGAAAGAATATTAAAAGCAGTAAGGGAAAAAGGGCAAGTAACTTATAAAGGCAGACCTATCAGAATCACACCAGACTTCTCACCAGAGACGATGAAAGCTAGAAGATCCTGGGCAGACCTCATACAGACCCTAAGAGAACACAAATGCCAGCCCAGGCTACTATGACCAGCAAAACTCTCAATCATCATAGATGGAGAAACCAAGATATTCCATGATAAAACCAAATTTGCACAATATCTGCCCACAAATCCAGCCCTACAAAAGATAATTGATGGAAAATGCCAACACAAGGAGGGAAACAACACCCTAGAAAAAGCAAGAAAGTAATATTTTTCCAACAAACCCAAAAGAAGATACCCACACAAACATAAAAATAACATCAAAAATAGGAGGAAGCAACAATCACTATTCCTTAATATCTCTTAACAACAATGGTCTCAACTCCCCAATAAAAAAACATAGACTAACGAAATATTTCTCATGTAAATCTTCAATTTTATCAGAAAATGTTTGCAATTCTTTTAATTAATTTAGTGATTTCTTTTTATGTCTACCATTTTATCTGCATTAGTTTTCATGATAATCTTAAATTTTAATCTTTCTATATACTTCCTCTATTTTATCAGAAATGTTTTCAATGTAAATCTTTGATTTTATCACAAATGTTTCTAATTCCACCTTCAATTATTTAGAAAGAGTTTTTATATCAACCATTCTTTATGTAAAATTTTCCATGAAATAGTCAAATTTCATGTGTTTGACTATTTCTTGAATTTTACCAGAAATATTTTCCATGTAAATCTTCAATGTTATCGGAAAATGTTTATAATTCCACCTTCAATCAACTTAGAATTATCATTATGCCTATCATTTTATCTATATAATTTCCATGATAATCTAATTTTAACATGCTTTTCTATATATTTCTATAATTTTTATCAGCAGTTTTACAGAATTTTTCCATGTAAATCTTCAAGTCTATCAGAAAATGTTTATGATTCTACTTTTAATCAACTTAGGAATACTTTTATGCCTACCATTATTATATATCTATATAAAATTTTCCATGATAATCTTCAATTCTAACATGTTTTTCTACATTTTTCTACAATTTTATCAGAAATATTTTCCATGTAAATCTTCAATTCTATCATAAAATATTTCTATCCCATATTTCAATGAATTTAGCATTGTTTTACACTTTATTCCTTAATTTTCCATGAAAATTGTCAAATTTAACGTGTTTATCTGAAATATTTTCCATGTAAGTCTTTAGTTTTATCGTAAAGTGTTTTTACTTCCCTTTACTTCCCTTCTCAATAAAAAAAAAAAAAAAAAAAAAACAAAAAACAAAAAAAAAAAAAAACCCAAAAAACCAAAACAGACCCCTAGAGGAGGTTGGAGTGGAAACATCTTACATTAAAAGTTTCAACTGTGCTTTCTGTTCTTGACTCTACCAAGACCCGTTAGGTAGTAATTTCCCAAAGTTAGGAAATTGGCTGATATTCTGAAATACATATATTTTTTAAAGATTTATTTATTTATCTTATGTGTATGTGTGCGCTATCTGTGCATACACTTGCATGCTAGAAGAGGGCATCAGATATTTCTGAGCCACCATGTGGTTGCAATTGACCCCAGGACCTCTGGAAGAGCAGTCAGTGCTCTTAACCTCTGAGCTGATTCTCCAGCCCCAATATTCTGAAATATTGATAGAAAACGACATATATTTCAGGATATAGGCCTCCGTTGAAGCAGGGAAATAAAGATCCTCTTTGAGGTTAACACTGTCAGAGAAAACAAATCTAGATGGTCCCAGAAAACACAGTCATTTTAGAGTGGTGTTTTCTGTGATGCCCAGTGTACACAATTTAATATACACTAATGTAGTCCACTGTTTAAGAGATCCTGAGTGTCATTCCAAGTGGAAACCAATGACACTTCTTTTAGGAAATATCTATTTCCCACAGATTAAAAAAAAAAATACCCATGGCACAGGATATAGCCCAGTGACCGTGTACTTGCCTACTGTATAGAAATCACTGCATTTAGTCTAGCACAGAACAATCAACCCAGTAACTATTGCAGGAAGTCGTTATCATTTTTGGTATAAGGCAGAAGAGGTTTCTCATAGAACATTCCCAAGTTGAAATGTAAATTCTAAAAGCTCCATTTAGTCTGTTAAAATGTGTGGTGATGGCCTACGTGGAGTCCTAGCTGCTACGGAAGTTGAAATGGGCATACGCCTTGGGAAGTTGAAACGAGTGTCGTGCCAGGGACATGTTAGTGATCTCCCCCCCCCCCAAAAAAAAAAAAAAAAACCAGACAGGAGCAGATCTGATGCAACTCATAACAAGGTCTTTTCGAGCTAACTTGGGCTCCTCCAAAGCACTATCCTCATGCAGGACAGTTTTTGTGGTGGGGGAACAACACATATATATCGGGGCAAGGCTTTATAGAAAGCGGCAAGCGGGGTGTAAGTGTGCACGCATCCAACTGGAAAGCTTCTGTGGTCCTTAACATAATTGTCGGCTGCTGGGAGTCCTATCATAAACTTAACTTCTGCTCCCCTCCGCATTGGTGGTCGTTAGGCAAGAAGTAGTCTCATAATCTGGGGTGAAGATCTGTTAGGGTAATAACCCGGAGAAGCTGGTCTTGTTGGGGATCAGTCTAGAGTCTGGAGATAGGCTTGGGTTTTGTTGGGGCGGGGGGTGTAACTTGGAAACTAATGCTAGGTATCAGCCTGTTAGTTTACCTGAGTTCAAAAGGTTCTCTGAAATGGAGCCTCAACTTCAAAGATTTGGCCTCTCACTGCCTCCCCCCTCTTGCGACTAGAAGGGCTAATCATGGGACTTCCTGAAGCTTCAGGAAAACCCTTACTAACAGGTATCGCTGGGGCGTGGCTAGGGGCCCAGCAGTGGGAGACAGGAGGGAGTCTTGAGGCTGAATTCTCCTCCTGCTGGCCAGAGTCTGCAATTGCAAGCAGGTGTGTGATGAATGCTCCAGCTCTGTGGCAGAGGGACCCTTTCAGCGAGGCTCTAGTGACCCCTGGCTCTAGGGACCTCTGGCAGTGTCTCTTGACTAGGGCCCAATCTCTGGAACTCACTCTGTTGACCAGGCTGTCCTCCAACTCAGTGGGGTTCTTCTCATTGGCAACCACATTAGTCAATTGACAGTTCATATATATATATATATATATATATATATATATATATATAAAAACAATTTTAGCTCCTTTCAAATTGGAATCTCTAATTATGATATGGGACTGGTAGACTAAGTCTTGCATTTTCTGGAGTCCTGTGTGTGAAGAACAATGGATCTTTTTCAGTATGCATATATCCATTTTCTCTGGTACAATTAGTTTTTAGTCAACTGTCCCCCATGATCTCTTATGACACTGAGACATGGGCATGTTTTTGGCCCAGATCACATCTTCTGTCTGGCTCTTCCTGGGTCTGGGACAATCAAAGACATTAGGGACCCAATGTTTAGAGCCACCCACTGGGCTGTCTTGTTGTCCTCTGGGATGGAGTTTAGTCCTTCCTTCTGCTGTCAGGAGACCTCTCTCCCTATAAATATCCCCATGGATATGAGCAGTAGCAAAGGCACACCAGCCATCTGTGTCTCTTGTCTTTTCTCAGCTCTAATGCCGTGGTCAGGGCTGTCAGTTCAGCTTTCTGGGCTGACACTCCTGCCTGGAGTGTCTGCTGTATAATATTGGTGTTTGAGACCACTGCTGCCTTAGCATACCACTGTCCATCCCAAATGAGGCTGGTGCCACTGAACCACATCACCTCTGTATCCATCAAGGGATTATTTTGGTCCCATGGATATGGACCAAAATGTCTGAGCAGTCGTGTAGAGGCCCATCGATTGAGGTCAGGGTCAGGCAGCAGGGCAGCTGAAAAGTTATCCTGGGGGCATTCGAGAAGAGAGGCTGGTAACGGGTCATTCTGGCATCATTTGTATCCAGGAAGTCCTTGCTGCACTGATGTGTAAACAGGGCAGGGCCCTGCTTCTGGCAACTGGTGACAGATTAGCCATTGGCTGACACCAGGGCCCTAAGTCTGAGAATGCAACCCCTTGGGCTAGGGAGGTCACCTATAATTAGAAGAGTAAGGTCTTAGTGGAGGCTCAATAGTCTGAATTTTTCAGGACCTCTAAGAGGTCCTGGGTTTTTGGCTTGTTTCTGTTGCTACCAAGAAGTCATTTATAAACTGACGAAGACACTTTATCTTCAGGTTTTAGAAAGACGGAATGTTGAACTTTATTGTCAACAAAAAAGCTGATGGGTTTCCCTTAAACTTTTAAGGTTACCCAGGGCTTGGAGAGGGGACACTTTTGATCTTCAGGACCCCCATTACCTCCTCATTGTGAAGCTGTTTTAGGCATCTCCTATGGAGTTAGCTCTGGCTACCAACAGGATCTTTGCCAGGTCTTGAGTCTGTTCCTTCTGTCCTCTTATCTGTTTCTCCTCTTCAGTCTCCTATTAAATACTCTCTCTACCATTATCACTAAGTCCCCCAGACTCCTTTCCTAACCTCTCAGTCCTCTGGAGCTTCCTCTTAATATCTGCTGCTGCCTGATTAATAAAAGCTAGAGCAATTGCTACCTATGCTTCTGGTGATTCAGGGTCCATGGTGGTGTGTTGTCAAAATGCCTCTATGACCTACTTTTAAAAAGCTATAGGGCTTTCATTTTCTCTCTGCCTAATGTAATACAGTCTGGCCAAATTTGTGGGCTATTTTGTGGCCACCTTGAGACCTGGCAGCAGAGCCTGACTGTCAACCAAGAGCTTCCTCTTGCTTTAAATGTTAAAATCCCAGTCTAGGAAGCAAGCATCAATAGCTGGTTACTGGTAGGCTCCCCTGTGGGACTAGGAACCAGCTTCCTGACCCCTTTTGTGGCAAAGGGAACCTTTAGAAGTGGTAGAGGTAGCTTCTCTCATATTAATACTTCCATCAAAGTCGAAGTCACTTCATCAAAGTCATCTCTTCAAAGTTACCTGTCAAAGTCATCTCATCAAAGTTATCTTGTCAAAGTCTCCTCGTCAAAATCATTTTATAACAAGAAACACAAAGACAACATACAAAATCACAAATATAACCTTCCCTCTCTATCAGGCAGAAACAAGAAACAACCAGAAAGTGGCACTCATGGAAAAGACCTCTCTCTCTGACACACAGAACACAAGTCCTGGTAGAGGACTTTTCTATCAGGCAGAAAGGAGAAACAACCAGAATGTGGTACCCCCACACACAAGAAGAGAACCAGATTGGTGAACATCTCTCAGCTCTCCTGAGCTCACACCCTCCCCAGACCAAGACTCAGGAAGTTTCCTAGCCCTGATGTAGCCACAGTTCCCAGATGTGTCTGTCCCTAACCGGAGCTGGCCACAGGTACAAAATCAAGGCCTTGTTCCCAGGAGGGTGGACACCTCAGCTCCCTGAGCCATGCCCACCCAAATAGAGGCTCAGAGTGTCTCCTGGCCCTGCCTTAGCCATACCTCCCAGACATGTCTGTCTTCACCACAAATTGGCCACAGAACAAATTCAAGGCCTTGTTCCCAGAAAGATATGGGATCCTTCAGTGAACAGAGAAAGGCACAACCAGAAAGAAAAACCAACCAAAACCACAAAAAGATAGAGCCCAAAGTAACAAGAATGTACCAGAAGGTGGCGCTCATAGAGGATGGATGTGACAAGACTCAGAATCCCTGAACAGAGACAACCAGCAACAAAAATAAAACCGGATAAAGATACAGCCTGCAGTAACAAGAACCAACCAGAAGGTGGCACTCACAAGCCGGATGTGGCACCACTCAGACCTGGAAGGAAGATACAGCACGCAGTTATAAGAACCAACCAGAAGGTGGCGCTCACAGAAGACAACCCGCACTACTGCACAGTACTACCCAGACCTGGAAAAATTACCATGGCAACAAAGTCATTTATCTTTAAACAAGTTTTTGTACCGCTCTGTAGATCACACAGAAAGTTTCTTACATTCTTAATTTCAAATTAGGAATTAGCTGCAATGCAAATTACAAGCGTTTGTGCCACTGTACAAGTACTTACCTGCTCAGACCACATAAAGTTTCTGACACTCAGATTCCTAGAAGAATTATCATAGCAACACAAGCCACCAGGTTGCACACAAATAAATCATCTCAGCACGGCTGGAAAAGCTACCACATATACCTTTACACAGGCTTGGTTTTGTTGTACTATGTAGATCTCACAGAAAGCTCAAACAAATTCAGTGCTAAGACAGACACAAGACAGGAAGTTTAACACAGTGTTACAAACATAAAAACACAAATACCTAGACTAGCTTTTGCCAGCTTCAAGGCCCTCCAGATTGGTAGTCGTGTGTGTCATGGGTAACTTCCCTTGCCAATTCACCAAAATAGAGTGCCAGGGACATGTTAGTGATCTCCCCCCAAAACAGACAGGAGACAATCTGATGCAACTCACAGCAGGGTCTTTATTTTATTTGAGCTAGCTCAGGCCCCTCCAATGCACCACCCTCCTGCAGGACAGTTTTGGTGGTGGGGGAGCCCCAGATAGCTATTAGGGCAAGGCTTTATGAGTGTGCAAGCATCTCATTGGAAAGCTGCTGTGGCCTTTAACACAATTGGCTGGTGTTGGGAGTCATATCATAAACTTAATGTCTGCTTCTTTCTGCATGTGTGGTTGTTAGGCAGGGGGTGGGTTTGTAATCTGGGGGGTGAAGATCTGTTGGGGTGATAACCTGGAGATGCTGGTCTTATGGGGGATTAGCCTAGGGACTGCAGCTAGGTTCAGGTTTTGTTGGGGGGCAACTTGGAAACTAATGCTAGGTACCAGCCTGTTAGTTTACCTGAGTTCAAACTTGGGTCAGGTTCCTTAAAATGAGCCCGAACTTAAAAGATTTGGCCTCTCACCAGCCTGGGGTCATACCAAGACTCAGCCCCTGAAAAGGCAGGAGAGGTGTCTTAAGTTTGTTTGTTTGTTTGTTTGTTTTTTTAAACATGGTTTAATTAATATCAAGGGCAATAAAACATTACCCAGTCTCCATTATTCGTTTCTCATATGATATATCCTATATCCTGATTATATATCCTCCCTTAACTTCTTCTAGTTTCTCCCCACCTCTGGATCCACTTACTTTCCTCTCTCAGTTAAAAAAGAACAGGTTTCTAAGACATAACCACCAAATATAAATAAAATAAGACAAAGCAAGACTACCCTCATGTTGAGGTTAAATAAGTCAACCCAACAGAAGGGAAAGAGTTCTGAGAGCAGGCACAAGAATCAGAAGAGTCCTGCTTGTTCTCACAGTCCGGACTCCCATAGAAGTACTAAGCTAAAAGCTTTTATATAAATGCAGAGGACCCAGTGCAGACCGCGGAGGCCTTGTGCTTGCTGATTCCGTCTCTGTGAGTTCATGGGTGTCTTGCTTAGTGGAGATCCAGAGGCCTTGTTCCCCTGGTGTCCCTCCATCCCCTCTGGCCCTTCCCCTCTTTCCACAGCCTCCTCTGAGGGGACGAATTTGATGTAGACATCTCACGTGGACTCTTTCTCTGTGTCATATCTGGCCGCGGGGTCTCAGTATTTGTTCCCGTCTGCTTTCAGAGGAAGCGTCTCTGATGGCGACCGTGGCAAGGCGCTGACCTATGAGTACAGCAGAGCCAGGCCCCCTCCAAATTCCTGACTTGCAGAAACGTGAGAGCGGGAAAACAATGGGTATAATTGAAACCTAAGTCTGGGAGTGTTTTCCTGTTAAGCATCACAGTAAGAAACTGGAATGTAGAAAGGCTCTCAGGGTCTATTGCCATAGAACCAAGAGGAATTTTCTTTTTCCTTCCCACAATCCCTGCTCCTGGCAGGCCGAAGCATTGCCGGCCCACTATAAATGCTGATGGCGGGGAAGGTTCGGCCATACTGCATTACTCTATCCTAACCATTTCCCGTCTCACTGTTCACGCATGCTTCGAAGCCCAGGCAACTCTTCCCAGGGCACTGCGCTTAAAAGTTTGACTAACTTTGTTGAGTCGTGATGCTTTTCCTTTTGATATAATGTATAACGTGCACTCACCAAAGCACTCTCTGCTTCACTAGGGTTTAGTTTTTATTCCTATTTTTCACCTGGATTGCCGAGCTGAAGCAGAAGTATGTTTAGCACTGGGGTCTATGCATTATTCAACCCAGAAATCTTTTATATATGCTATAATTTTGTTTTTATTTTATTTTTTATATCTTCTTATTTCAGGGGCATTGAATCCTGAGGTAATTATTGACTTTAAAGGAAGGGTAGAAAGTATTATCTCCACAGAAGGAAGGAAGAAATATCTTTAACACTGACATTGCACACAGAATAATAAATTTGTTTTAATTTAAAAAAAAAAAAACACTAATAGGCCGGGCGTTGGTGGTGCACACCTTTAATCCCAGTCCTTGGGAGGCAGAGGCAGGTGGATTTCTGAGTTCAAGGCCAGCCTGGTCTACAGAGTGAGTTCCAGGACCGCCAGGGCTATATAGAGAAACCCTGTCTCAAACAAAACAAAACAAAACAAAACAAAACAAAACAAAAAACAAAAAAAACAAAAACAAAACCAAAAACAAACAAACAACAAACAAAACACCCACTAATAAAGTAACCAACTAAATGGAGAATAAATTTAACAAGAAATTAAAACATTGGTGTTTCCGTTTCATTTCTGTTGTAATAAAATACCTCTACTAAAAGGGACTTTTGGAAGAAAGCATTTACTTGGCCTACAACACCAGGACATAATATATTATGAAAGGAAGTCAAGGCGAACTCAAGTAGGAACATGAAATGAGATTTGCTTTCTCTTCCTCATAGAATTGCCTCCCGCTAAAGAGGTAACTTCACAAAGAAAGCATACCGGGGACCACGGAGGGTGCTGCTGTGTGGGGCCGCCGGTGTATGCTCCATTTCTGCTTCAGTTCAGGAACCCCTGCTTAAGGGACATGCCACAAACAATGGGCTGGGCTCCTACAGCCACTAACAATGAGACAGTCTCCCGCAGACATGTCTGTGGGCACATGGAGGCAATGTTTCAATTAAGGCTTGCTTCCTAGATAATGTTAGGCTGTGCCAAACTGGCAGTTAAAGCTAACCAGAACAATTAGTTTAGGACATGTTAGTGCAATCCCTAACTGTGTGAATTTCCAGAGAGTATTTTTACCTGCTTTAAAGATCAATTATAATAGGTTGGGGTTATAGCTTAGTTATAGACCATTTACCTATCATGTGTAGTACTTTGGGTTGAAAGGAGATGGAGGGAGGGAGGGAGGGAGGGAGGGAGGGAGAGAGGGAGGGAGGGAGAGAGAGAGAGAGAGAGAGAGAGAGAGAGAGAGAGAGAGAGAAATTATGATTTAAAAAAGTTTAGAGTAGCCGGGCAGTGGTGGCACACACCTTTAATCCCAGCACTTGGGAGGCAGAGGCAGGTGGATTTCTGAGTTCAAGGCCAGCCTGGTCTACAGAGTGAGTTCCAGGACAGCCAGGGCTACACAAAGAAACCCTGTCCAGAAAAAAAAAAGTTTAGAGTATTAGTCTGACTGAATGGAAATGGATTGGCTCATGAAAACAAACTTTATTAAAACCAGTAGTACTGCTGGGTATGGTGGTACAGCTTTAATCCCAGTACTTGGAAGGCAGAGGCAGTTATATCTCTGAGTTTGAGGCCAGTCTGTGTCTACATTCTACATTGTGACTATTAGGGCCAAACATGGTTACATTGTAAAGAACTGCCAAAGAAAAAAGAAGAAAGGAAGGAAGGAAGGGAGGAAGGAAGGAAGGAAGGAAGGAAGGAAGGAAGGAAGGAAGAAAGAAAGAAAGAAAGAAAGAAAGAAGAGAAAAAGAAACAACATCAGGGAGGGCCTTAATCCTAGTACTTGGGAGGTAGAGAGAGATAGATCTCTCTGTAATTTTTAGACCAACTTTGTCTACAAAGTTAGTTCCAGGACAGCAAGTGCCACACAGTGACACTTTGTTTCAAAATAAAAAAAATAATGAAACCAAAGAAAACAATAAATAAATTAAATAAAACGTAGTAGTAAGTTTAGCATTAAGTATTTGGAACAGAGGACTCAAATGTCTTTACTGTCTTTGGGTTCTCCCAAAATTTTTTTGTATTGATCTCTGGTTTACTTCTTTTGAATTGTTGATTACTACAACCACTTCAGAGTTGGACTATTTCAAGGCTAAAAACATAGCTGTTGCTATCTGCCCCGTTCCCATTATTCCTGGAGGGAAACAGAGTCTCCCCTGATAGCTAAATTTACACACGCTAAGGACAGAAAGGTCTCAAATGGGGGCTCAAGAGGCACACTGCAACCAATTGCTGGGGAGTATTAAATTTAACAGAAGAGTTATTAATGTGTGGACAGACAGTATGATGAGAGTTGAGGAGAGTTCAGCTCCCGGCATCTGAGCTAGCATGGCTGGAGCTGTGAAGAGAAGCATCAGATCCCGTAGCAACAAATGATAATCCTTTACTATACCATTCTTTCCTTCCTTCCTTCCTTCCTTCCTTCCTTCCTTCCTTCCTCCCTCCCTCCCTCCCTCCCTCCCTCCCTCCCTCTTTGTTTCTTTCTCTCTCTCTCTCTCTCTCCCTCCCCCTCCCCCTCCCCTCCCCCCCCTCCCCTCCCCTCCCCTCCCCTCCCCTCCCCTCCCCTCCCCTCCCCTCCCCTCCCCTCCCCTCCTCTTCTCTCTCTCTCTCTCTCTCTCTCTCTCTCTCTCTCTCTCTCTCGGCTTTTTTGAAACAGGGTTTCTCTGTATACCCCTGGCTGTCCTGGAACTCGCTCTGTAGACCAGGCTGGCTTCGAACTCAGAAATCTGCCTGCCTCTGCCTACCAAGTGCTAGGATTAAAGGTGTGTGCCATTTGTCTAAGAATTTCATGAATTCATTGTTTCTAATGGCTGAATAGTACTTCATTGTGTATATAGACCACATTTTTTTGTATCCATTCCACTGTTGAGGGACAGGGAATCTTTCCAGCTTCTGGCTATTATAAATAGGGCTGCTATGAATATAGTGGAGCATGTATCCTTATTACAGGCTGGGGAATCCTCTGGGTGTATGCCCAGGAGGGGTATGGCTCGGTCCTTCTGGAAGTGTCATGCCCAGTTTTCTGAGGAACCACCAGACTGATTTCCAGAGTGGTTGTACCAGCTTGCAATCCCACCAGCAGTGGAGGAGTGTTCCTCTTTCTCCATATCCTTGCCAACACCTGTTGTCTCCTGAGTTTTTTTTTTTTTTTTTTTTTGGTTTTTTTTTTTTTTTTTTGGTTTTTTGAGACAGGGTTTCTCTGTATAGCCCTGGCTGTCCTGGAACTCACTCTGTAGACCAGGCTGGCCTTGAACTCAGAAATCTGCCTGTCTCTGCCTCCCAAGTGCTGGGATTAAAGGCATGCACCACCACGCCCAGCTTGTCTCCTGCGTTTTTAATCTTAGCCATTCTGACTGGCCTGAGGTAAAATCTCAGGGTTGTTTTGATTTGCATTTCCCTAATGACTAATGATATTGAACATTTCTTAAGATGCTTCTCAACCATCTGAAGTTCTTCAGGTGAAAATTCTTTGTTTAGCTCTGTACCCCATTTTTAATAGGGTTATTCTAACTTCTTGAATTCTTTGTATATATTGGATATTAGCCCTCTGTCAGATGTAGGGTTGGTGAAGATCGTTTCCTAATTTGTTGGTTGCTGAATTGTCCTTTTGACTGTGTCTTTTGCCTTACAGAAACTTTGTAATTTTATGAGGTCCCATTTGTCAATTCTTGAGCTCAGTCTCAAAAGAACACTCATGGTATGCACTCACTGATAAGTGGATATTAGCCTAGAATCTTGGAATAACCAAGACACAATCCACATATCAAATGATGTCCAAGAAGAAGGAAGAAGTGGCCCCTGGTTCTGGAAAGGCTCAGTGCAGCAGTGTAGGGGAATACCAGAACAGGGAAGTGGGAAGGGGTGGATGGGGGAACAGGGGAGGGAAAAGGGATTATGGGACTTTCGAGGAGGGGGGGAAGCCAGGAAAGGGGAAATCATTTGAAATATAAATAAAGTATATTGAATTAAAAAAAGGCAAGGAGAACACCTGAGGTGGTCCTCTGACCACCATACAGAGAGAAGAGAAGGAGGGGGAGGGAAAGGGAAGGGGGAAGAAAAGGGGAGGGGAAGAGGGGGAAGGCGGGAGAGAGAATACAGAAATAGATTTTAGGGTTGGCAGGGTGCTTCCCACCCAGACTGATGAGCCCCAGCCCCAGGACCCACAGAGAGAGAATTGTGGTCTGACCTCCACACTCATGCCTTAGGACCTGCACACACACACACACACACACACACACACACAGACACGCATGTGCGTGCATACAGTGAATAAATAAATAAATGAAAAAAAAAAAAGGCGTGCTCCACCACCACCCTTACTATACTGTTCTTAGCGTGGGGGAAGTTTCACATCACGAGCCTGCAGCCAGGATTTCCAGGGATGGAGCTGAGAAGATAAAGGATATCTAGCCACCAACGCCCACTTTTTAAGTAAATCTGCTTTTCAGGTGTGTCTTGGTTAGGGTTTTATTGCCGTGAGAAGAGCTATCACAACCCCCGCAACTACTGTAACAGAAAACATTTAGTGGGACCGGCTTGCTGCTTCAGAAGCTCAGTCCATTTTCATCATGGCGGGAAGCATGGCAGCATACAGGCAGACATGGGGCCAGAGGAGCTGAGAATTCTCCATCCTTATCTGAGGCAGCAGGGTGAGACCCTGTGACTGGATGTAGTTTGAGCATAGGAGACCTCCAAGCCCACCCACACAGTGACACACTTCCTTCAACAAGGCCACACCTCCTAATTCGTACCACTCGCTAAGTGCCAAGCATTCAAACAGTCTAGGGGAGGTGGGCAGAGATCATACCTATTCGGACCACCACATGGTAAGAGAGCCTGGTACTCAAAAGTCTGTCAACTATGGATTCACAGACAGTGTCGTGGTGGGTGCCTGCCAATCAGGATCCGTGCAAGGGGAAAGGCTGCTGACTGTATGGTGGCATAACCATCTACCGGATTCCCGCGTTACGTCATTACGAGCGTAAATCCTTGAAGAATAGCTAAAGGCATGCCGGACCCTATGCTTGCCCTCGCACAGCTCGCCTGTTTTTCTTTCGGGCCCGTCTCATCCTTCCCTCTCTTGTTTCCTAGGGAACTTCTCTCTCCGACTCTAAATTCTCCGAGAATGGCAATTACAAGACGGTCTTATTTTGGTTCTCGCCAACCTATTGCGCTGTCATCTGTTTCAGGAACATCAGTAAAGATGTCGGGATTCTTTAAAAGAATGCTTCCTTTCTATTTAAAATGTTTGGCTTCAACCGGGCGGTGGTGGCACACGCCTTTAATCCCAGCACGTGGGAGGCAGAGGCAGAGGCAGGCGGATTTCTCAGTTCGAGGCCAGCCTGGTCTACAAAGTGAGTTCCAGGACAGCCCGAACTACACAGAGAAACCCTGTCTCGAAAACACCAAAAAAAAAAAAATGTTTGGCTTCTTTTTTTCTTATTTTAAAACTTCTCATTGTGCAATATCCACTTTGCAAGGTGCTATATTGCACAAGGACATTTGAACGCAAATACATAGTGTACCTCGAGCTGTTTCCCCATACGACCTCCCTTCCCCATTCTCCACCGCCCAGTTAGTTCCCTTTGGCCCTCCACACAGTTCTCTTTTTCCTGTCACTTTGTATACGCACAGAATTTTATGCATTTCTCTGAGAGTGGCTTATTTGATTCAGCATGATTCTCTCCAGCGCCAAATGACAGAACCTCCTTCTGCACAGCCAAACGGTGTCTAGCCTGTCTCTAGGCCGTGCTTTGTCAGTGCTCCATGGTTGCTAGGTTGATCCCACAACTCAGCTCTCATGACTGAAACAGTGCTGCGGTCAACACCGCTGGGTCAGTATCTCTGTGATGTGTTGTTGTCTTGGAGTCCTCTGCACAAAAGAATTGGCGTGAATCTGAAAACGAACAAAGCTTGGACGCATCGCGCTTCCGTGTGACAGATGTGAGGCTGGGGTAAGGGCTGAGGTGCAGATGCCTAGAATCCCAGCTTGTCCCTTTGCTGTTTTGGTCTGAGTTTTGCTTCTCTTGCCACTGGCTGGTCTCCTCATCAATAGCAGTCCCAAGTCATCTCTCCTAGTGACTCTAAGCTACAGACCTCAGGAACGGGCTCACGCAAAGACAACCGTTTCCCTAGAGGGACAAAGTCAGGCGATGACTACAGGGACACATGCTTTGTAATACTGCTTTGGTGACGGTCACACTGCTTTTCACTGATTTCTGGGTGAGTGGCCATTTGTCCGCCCACTAAGGCACGTAAGGTAGACTGCTGAATGCCTCTTTCTCTGGTCCAGAACTCGAGTTCTGCAATAATAGTCTTATTTGTGTGAAATCTAATTACCACAGCAAATCCTTTATCCTTAATGTATTTACGGAAGGTTTTCTTTTCCCAGTGGTACTTTGCAGTCTGGGTTCTGCTGTCTTTGTTGCACAAGCCAAGTCTGCCCGGTAGTTACAAAGTGGCTCCCGCCTAACCCTAACCCTGACCCTGACCCTAACCCTAACCCTGACCCTGACCCTGACCCTGACCCTGACCCTGACCCTGACCCTGACCCTGACCCTGACCTCAACCCCAACCCCAACCCCAACCCTAACCCTGACCCTGACCCTAACCCTAAGCCTGACCCTGACCCTGACCCTGACCCTGACCCTAACCCTAACCCCCCCAACCCCAACCCAAACCCGAACCCTAACCCTAACCCCCCCAAACCCAACCCCAACCCCAACCCTAACCCTAACCCTAAGCCTAAGCCTAACCCTAACCCCCCCAACCCCAACCCCAACCCTAACCCCAACCCCAACCCCTACCCCAACCCTAACCCTAACCCTAACCCCCCCAACCCCAACCCTAACCCTAACCCCCCAACCCCAACCCCAAGCCGAACCCTAACCCTAACCCTAACCCTAACCCTAACCCTAACCCTAACCCTAACCCTAACCCTAACCCTAACCCTAACCTAAAATTGCCTATTTAGCTCTCCTCGTGCTAGGCAGGAAGCCAATCCACTGGTACCAAAAAGACCCCCTCTTAGAATTTTCTCTTACTTTAAAAAGGGGGCACTTTTGCAAGAATGTAGCAAAATCCATTCTGTTCCATCAGTTAAATCACAGCCATATATTCTCCTTGGACAACTCATAGAGAGGCTTAATTGCCATGACTGGATTAGACCTGTGTTTCTTCCTCTTGTCTGCACACCAGCATACTCTGAAATATCCTTTTCTTTGGCTGCTGCTATTGCTGCTGTTTTTGAGGCAAGGTCTCACTATGTAGCCCAGGGTAGCCTCAGACTCTGGGGTGCTGTGGAGTACAGGTTTGCTGTGGCTTACAGGTTTGCAATCCCCTGCCCATCTCAGGAGTCTTTTTCCACTTGGATTAAAAACTCACAGGAGCAGCAATTTAGTTGTTGTGGGGTAGGTAGTGTCTTCTCATTAGAACTTGTCAGCTTCTGTCACAGAGACGATGATGTGCAACGATAGCTCATATTCACGGCTTTAATCAGACACGATTCATTCTTCACACTGACAAATATATATATATATATATATATATATATATATATATATATATATATTAACAAGGAAGAAGGCATGGATGACTGAAGAAAAGGCAAGGGTTGTTCATCCAGATGATCTCATCTGAGGATGATCTGTAAAATGATAGAATTACGACTAAAATCTCCCCTTACTTGAGACATAGGAAATTATTGAGGACCAGCAGATCCTACACAAGCTACTTGACTGATTACTCTAGGGAAGTCACCAGACAGCTTGTTTATCCCACACACTCCTGAATGTGTAACCAAATTGCACAGCATGAGACTAAAGAAGTAACGTTCTCTGTGTGGGGGTGTGGTGGCACAAGTTTATCTTCCCATCGTCAGAAAGCTAAGCTAGGAAGCTCGAAAGTTCAAGACGAGCCTGAGCAACGCAGGGAGATCCTATCTCAGAGTAAAAAGTACAAAGGGGAAGTGGTCCCTAAAGATGTTCTTCTCTAAGCCGGGCATGGTGGCACACGCCTGTAATCCTAGCCCTTGGGAGGCAGAGGCAGGAGGATTTCTGAGTTCGAGGTCAGCCTGGTCTACAGAGTGAGTTCCAGGACAGCCAGGGCTACACAGAGAAACCCTGTCTCAAAAAACAAAAAACAAAACAAAACAAAACAAAAGTACAAAGGGAAGTGGTCCCTAATGCTGTTCTCTTCTACTCACAGAGCAGTGCTTGGTTCAGCCATGGTCGAGAAGCTTCCTCCTATAGCCGATGGGAATGAATACAGACCCTGTGCCAGACGTTATAATGCAGAGAGTGAGAGATCTTAGAACACTTAACCCTAAATGGGCTGTATCCATCCATCAAATCTCCGCTTCCACAGCTCAGGGAACCCTGCAGAAAAGGACAAAGGAGACTAAGGGGCAGAGGGGAGGACCAGGAAAACAAGACCCGACAAATCAACACGAGCGAAGCTTGCAAGAATTGTTAGAATTTAAAAAGAATGGATGAATGAGTGGATGTAGATATGGATGGATGGATGGATGGATGGATGGATGGAAACATAACCACTAGGGTAAAGGTTAACAGCTGTCATTCATACCTATTGGGAGAATGAAACATCAATTTTCTCCAGTTTGGTGACAATGGGTATGCTAAACACGGCAGGGGCAGACCTCATGTTCAGTAGTTCACCAACATATAATGCACCTCACAGTCTTTTGAGATGCTTTTATCTGGTGACAGTATGGTTGGGTTTTGGGGGGGGGTGCATGGAATGGTTTTATTCTGTTTGCTTGGTTTTTAGGGGTTCTTATTGTTGTTTTTTATTTTTTTGAGAAAGAATTGACTGTTGGCTAAGTAGAGAGGGGAGAGGATCTGGAAGGACTTTGGGGAGGGGGAAAGTATGATCAAAATATATTTGAATTTAAGATTGTTTTAAATAATAAAAAATATGTAAAAATGGGCTGATGGTAAAGCTTAATGGTTTGCCTAGCATGTATGAGGTGCTGAGTTCAAGTCTCAGTGCTACAGAGGAAGAAATAAGTCAGCCAGTCAGTCAATTAGCAAATTCATTGTCAGGCATATAATTAATTTGTTCAAGTTATATAACGAATTTTATAATTAATTCTGGGAAGGGTGACTAAGGAGATGTTTGTCAAAGGGTCTAAAGTTTCTATCAAAATTGGATACTATTGACAGGTAACTATAGTTAATAAATAATCGGTTAAATGAGTACACTTTTAAATGTGTGCAGAGCATGGGAAAGAGAAGCCTATAAAATGATGGGTATGTTAGTTTGTTGTAATCAATCCTTAATACAGAAAAACTCACAAGTCATCTTTGGCTATGACACCGACCCAGGGTCTTAATGACTTAGAAGACCCTCCACCCATATTCTAACCTCCAGAAAGTGAAATGCTGATTGGTAGACCAAAATGACATTTCTAGTCTGTTTCCTGTGTAGGTTCATAGTGAAATTCTAATGTAATTCTAAAGGTTTCTTTCTTTCTTTTTTTTTTTGTTTTTTTTTTTTTTTTGTTTGTTTGTTTTTCAAGACAGGGTTTCTCTGTGTGGTCCTGGCTGTCCTGGAACTCACTCTGTAGACCAGGCTGGCCTTGAACTCAGAAATCCGCCTGCCTCTGCCTCCCAAGTGCTGGGATTACAGGCGTGCCCCACCACACCTGGCTATTCTAAAGGTTTCTTAAGCATTCTCCTTACTTCCCTTTGGAGTTGTCATCGAACAGACTCTAGGGAAGGCTTCTAGGAATATTCAACATAAACACTGATAGATTTTTTTTTTTTTTGAGACATTCCTTAAAAGTCCTTCTGCTTACCTGGCTTCCATTCTGAAAGTGAACAAAATAATCCTAAACACATATCGACTTTGACTACCAATATGCATCAAGCAACATTCCTTTCCTTCCTAGCTACCCCATGATCGGTCAGTCGTCATCAGAAGTCCTCAGACAAAAACGTTCAAATCACGATTTCAGTCATGACGACGCTCCAGGTAGTAATTTCCTGTGTGATCTCTGACAGCTTCACAGTCCAGACTGACCCCTAACATTGAGAGAGCCCATCATCTCCCCAGATCTGATCATTTTAAGTCCTCTTTGGTATCCCGAGCTAGTGTTTCTTCTATACAGAGAACTCTCATGATAGAGAGCATCACAGTGTTTGGCCATCTTTCCTGACCTGTTTCTTCATGCTGGGATGGATGACAAATCCTTAATACAGAAGCTTTGGTTGGGAGTACACTTGCCGTGGAATTTCTTTCCCTGGGCATATGTACTGCCTCCTCCTTATACCTCTATGAGATAATAAGCATTGGGCTTATTTACAGAGTGTAGGTGACATGTTACTTATAAGGATGACCCCAGAGTAGCTGCACCATCAAAAGAATCTTATTCTAGAATGATGCCTTCTCAGTGGGCAGTGGTGGCGCATGCCTTTAATCCCAGCACTTGGGAGGCAGAGGCAGGCAGATTTCTCAGTTTGAAGCTAGCCTGGTCTCCAGAGTGAGTTCCAGGACAGCCAGGGTTATACAGAGAAACCCCGTCTCAGAAAACAAACAAACAAACAAACAAAAAGAATGAAGCCTTCTCAGTAGCTGCATAGTGGAGTGCAAATTGTTTATCTACTCTAGCGCCTCCTGAGACCACAGTGCCAACAAGCAGTTAGTGCAGCAGAATTATATGCAACAGGTTGGGAAGTACAGGAGAGAGTGGCTGAAATGTCAAGGGTCCGATGACCCTTTTCAGCCCCTCCTCCTACAATGGAACACCAACAGTCCTGGCCTCTGGTGGTCTCTTGCAAACAGTCACGTCTTGTGGATACAGATGATGACTAGTATATTGGGAAGTTTGTGCTCAGCAACAGCCCATGACAGATCTGTCACCCTTCTCATTTCCTTTCAGATTCAAACTTTTTTCCTTTAAAGCAGTGGTTCTGAGAGGGTTTTCACAACATCAGCAACATGTAAGACGTGGAAATTCACAAGCTTCACTCCAGACCTGCCAAACCAGAACTGTGGGGGGCATTAAGCCCAGAAAATCTGTTTCAACAACATCTCAAGTCACTTTGGAGAGTCTAGAGATGTTTGAAGTTTGACAGTCAGCGTTATAGTGAACAGGCACAGGGAATATGCACCCATTCGGCCCTTTCTATTTCAACATGTCTTCAAAGATCCCATAGCTCCCCCCCCTCAAATAAATCTTATTTCAGAAAAAAAATCACAAACCTGGTATCGTGGAAAGAGGTAAAATTATACACTAGAAAGCCTAGAGAAGAAAATGAACTTAACCTCTTGAGTTTGACATGTATTTTGGACTACTTGAAATCGAAGAATGAAAATGAACACCCCCTGGGAAGGGCCAGACTCAAAGAAACAATGCTGTATTGATAGCTCTTTATTAATTGTACTTGAAGATTCTATGCCACAGAGAGCGTGGGGTGTCCTTGAAGGTGGCCCCAAGGCAGAAGCTAAGCGCGCTACGTTTATCTTTTTAAGGGAGAATTCGCAGGGAAGCCAGCTGTGTCAAAAATGAGTCCAGATAGGGACTTCAACAAAGATGGTCTTCAGTGACAGAGAAACCCTGTTTTGAAAACAAAAACAATGGCACCAAAGAATCAAGTCACAGAGGCAGCTGTCACTGTGTCATCAGAGTTAGAACTAAACCACAATGGGCTTCTTCATCTCTTGCCACAAAGAACCAGAGGGTAGAATCAATTTTTCAAGCAGAGGTTGTTAGCACGTTCCAGTGACTATATTTTAGGTCCAGGGTCAATTATCTAGAAGCTTCAGGTGGATTGAGCGGTTCTTGAAGTTGACTTGACTAATAACGTCTGCGGGCTTCAGATCAGTGATGCACATAGTAAAACCCCTGGTACCTCCTTCTTCCAGACTTCAGGAGGAGCTGACCCATAGACCTTCCCCATCCTCTAAACTCCTTGTCTGTTCTATAAATCCCAAGACACCCATACCTTGTGCGGACAGTGTCACCTCCAGAGAGACTGTAGTCCTCCCTGGTTAAAGAGCAGTTCCGCTTCTGGAGTCACCGGTCTTCCCTTTATTCCCACAGCACCTCTTATCAACCCCTACCTAACACCAGATTTGGCCTTGAAATATCCATCCTACCAGAATTTTCTCTGAGCTGTGCTTCTGTGAAGAGTTTGAACATTTGGATGTCCCAGCGAGCAGTGCCAAATTTGCCAGGATTTATTTTCATGTATGGTGTGTTAAGCATAGGTATGGAAATCACTTCATTAATGTCTATGTATTTTCTTTTAAGTCTGTGTTTTGATGGTATTTCTGTTGACAGCTGCGGGTGAAAAATATTTTCAACCTATGTAAATTTTCAGCCCGGGCATATCAGCATTTCTTTTACACATGAAAGCATTCAGAGTGAGGTTGTTTTGGTTCCGGAAGGCAGTGTTACACCCGGGAGTTTTATGTTTACAGCTTGACCTTCTACTGGTAGTCCCACAGTTTCAAGGTTTAAATGTAATCTTAGCAGTTTGGCACTAGAGCCCAACACCTAGGATGTAATTGTTCATACAATGAGGTCTATTGATTAATGGTGAATTCCAGATTCCAGCCAAGTAAGAGTTCTCCCAGGCTGGAACCTTTTGACCTTAGCTCTGCTGCAAGCCAGACTCTAGTTTCTAAAGAAAAGCGATTCATTCTTCTGGGCAGGAACGGTAGCCCAGTGGGTGGAGTCCTTATCTACAGTTAAGAGGCCCTGGGTTTGATCTCCAGCGCCACAGGCTTGTAATTCCAGACCTTGGGAGTGGAGGCGAGGACCAGAGGCTCAAAGTCATCCTTAAGTAACGGAGTCGGAGGTCAGCTGGGATTAGACCCTGCCTCAAAACAACAGCCATTGGAAAAAAAGGAAAGAAAATGCTTCTCTTGCGTTGTGTTTTCCCTGGTTGGCTTTCAGTTGCTGTGGTAAATGACCAAAGGAGCAACCTGAGGGCAGACAGGGCTTATTTCTATATCACTGCGGGAGGCCAGGCCCAAGGCAAGAACCTCCAGGCAAGAACTGGAAGACAAACCCAGAGGGAGGGCTACTGACAAGTTTGCTCCCAGGCTTCAAGTTTAGCTCCCTTAGTAAAGACCCTACTTAAAAGCAGAAACCAAGAAAATGCCCCACAGATAGGGCCAAAAGCCCATCTCATCTGGACAGGTCTTTTCAGCTGAGGGTCCCTCTTGCAGGTGTGCTGTTGAGTACCAAGACTGGCCATCACAATACTGAATTTAAAAAGTGAACAAGCGTGGTATTTAATGTCAAAAAAAAAAAAAAAAATCCTAACACACACACACACACACACACACACACACACACACACACTCTACAACTCATATATCAACAAGTAAAGCTAGGATAACAATGCCCCATACTTCTTTGAAAAGTGGCATTTAGGAGTGTTCAAACTCCTAGCAAGTCAGGCTGCAGGCCATCATTGGTACAGAGTTGACCACCATGTTCCTTCAGTGACAGCAGACAATTAGTTCCTTCAGGCCGGATGGATTCCTCTCTCTTCCTTTTCTGATTCCCTCTCTGCTTTTTCTCTGGTCTTGTTTTATTGAGACATCAGGTTCTCATGCAGTCCAGGCTGACACTGGAGTATTACAGATATGTTCAAATCAACCGCATGACTTGGTGTATTTAAAGCTCAGATACAGGGTCCCCCCCCCCCCCCCAGATGGCATCTCACTAGCTCTGGGTGGCCTGGAACTTAAGAGATCTGCCTGCCACCAATTAATGGAGTTCTGAGATTAGAGAGTGCACCCCTACACTCAGCTTCAAATAGAGGCCTGATTCCTGACTTCTACAGCCTCCTACCTACCCGGAGGCTCGGGTCCTGTTGCAGCAACACCCGACTGTAAAATACTAAGACAGCTAACCAGCAGCTAAGTGCACCATCTAGTTAATGCTAAATTCTATCATTTCACTGCCAATTCTATTCTCAATGTGTAAAATAACTATGGTAAAAACATTTTTACTTTTCTTTCCATATTGCTCAGTGTAGTTGTTCAAATGCAGAAACACTCAAGACACTTTTAAAGCAGTCTTTAATTTTCAATCCATGAGTTAAAGAGATGGAGACACACGCACATGGAAATAGTTCAAGGACTCGAGTGTGGGGTATAAATGTGTACAGCAGCAGATACTAACTTGTGTATTTTAACCTTTCATTGATAAGTTAAGAAACCAAGTCTCTTCCATTTGAAGTATTCCTACCAAATAACATTTCCTGAAACTTCAATACAAAAAATTGTTATGGGTAAGGACTGGGCTAATTATTGAACAGAACCGGGCACCAGATTCTAAACCCTTTGCAGTACTCACAAACACCATGAATGGATATTTGCCAGATGACTAACAGGACAGATCCCACGACTGAGATCTCAGCACAGCATGTGGAACTTGACCACACGCAGTGTGACCGCTTGGCCAGCAGTTAGTTGTCTGAGTGGAGAGGGAAGCTCTGACCTCAGTATCAGTGGGCACAATGATTGCTGGGTACTGCAAGATGCCCCCCCGCCCCGTCATCTATTTTGGGGTACCTTTAAATGGAGAGGGCATCTTCTCCTGAATGAGTAATCCCATCACTTGCCTCAGTAACATCATGACCCTAATTCAGAAGCCAGAGCAAGCAGTTGCTGAATTATCTACTAAAAGTGCCCCAGCTCAAGCAGGCATAGGACATATTTAGACACAGCATTTCATGTAGACCAGGCTAGCTAAAATATATAGCTGAGGATGACCTTGGACTTCTAATACCTGCATACCACCATGCATGGAATTGAATGCAGGGCTTCCTGTGTACTAGGCAAGCATTTATTCACTGAGCTATACTCTAACCTCCTAAGTAAACTTTTTCACAGCCAACCTCCATTTAAGAATGCAGCTTATAAGTCTTTAAATTCCTATTAGACCCAAGTTATTTCTTGGATGTTATTGCAGGATATTGCATTCACAGATAGAAAATATAAAGGAAATCTCAGTTTATAACATACAAGTAAGTTTATAATGCAAAGTGACTTCTAGCACCATGTATACAATCTAATAGTCAAAATTTTCAGTAATCATGACAGCACCTTTCCTCTCCCATTAAGCACGTTTATGAGCTGTGTGGTAATAGTGTATCATTTAGTAAAAAGGAGCACTTTTTAAGTGCTGGATTGGCATGTAAAGCATAAAATGTTAAGATGGAATATCATTTTTCAAATTTTCAAAAAAAAATCCAGTTCATTTAACATGAGCATGAACTAGGAAAATGAAACATTTCAGATTATTCAAAGTTAAAATTTATTAAGTCATCATGTGCCAAATACTCAGGTTCAAATTAATTTCAAAATATATACAGGCATGTAATGAACTTAAAAATGTGAAAACGGGATTGGAAACTGCCCAGAGCTACAGGTGACTGAACTGAGCTGAGAATCAAGGTCATCATCCATTACAAAGGGTTCTCCTTTGGGGCCCAACCTTCAATTGACTCACAATTATCTAGACCTTTAAAGAGCAATTTTTAATAAAAAGCACTTGGTAACCCTAACAAATCTGTCCATAAATTGAAACGATAGTAACTGAATCCATTGTTTTCTACAAATTAAGTTAATTTTAAGCAAAGTGACCTCAGTGACCAATGCGTTTCATCATTTATTTAGATGTTGAAGCTCTCGAACTAAGTTTTTACAAGCTGGTGAACACTGACAAACTATTTCTCCCACAGAACTATAACCACACATTCCCAGACAGTATAAATATATGGTTGAACTAACATTAATACACATCACCATTTTATCGATTACATAATAAAACAAATGATCAAGTATCCAATTATTAAGTTACATAGCTCAAAAGGCATATAAAATATTTCTGCTCAGTTCACTAGCAGATCCCATTTTTTCTTTTTTGCAAGAGATTGGGAAGAAAAGGGGAAAACCATAATTCAAACAAGTTGGAAAACTTCTGATAGGTATGGAAAACACAAAAATTTCAGAAATTTTGATTAAGAATTGGTTAGCTACAACAATGTATCTCTACGTCTTAAAAATATTTACTAAATTAAAGAGCATACTCTAAATGTTCTGCACAAGACAAAGGCAACATATTACTAAAAATATTTAATAGCCTCCTCTCGTTTCTTTTTTAGGCCCTCCCTGTTAGTTTGCACCTCTGCGTGCAAACATTAAATTAACTATAAGGCTTTTTGTCTGGAGACATTATTGAAGATATGTGCTTCTGTAATAAAGTTGATTTTCAAACGGAGGTTTCCCAAAACAGCACAAAATAAGAGAGATACATTAAATAATCAGCGCAAGACTTAGTTAAAAACAAAAAACAAAAACAAAACAAAACAAAACAAACCAAAAACAAAACGACGGCTAAGCAAGCCTGATGTGTTCTGGTGTGCGTGTGGGAGAGGTAAACAGTGAGCAGGCAGACGACCAGAGAGCCCTGCAGGGTTTGAAATGACTGAAGGAACACACACCGTGGAAGGCCGAGAGAGCTCTTAGTTCCTGCAATTTTGGTTCCATATGATGCTAAAAACATACAAGTATTGTGCTGGGTATTTTGGCACCTAATCCTTCTAAATTCCTTATAGACTAATAGTATTCTGGCACAGGAGTACATTTAATGACATAACTCAATACCTTATTTTAGGAAAGGTCAATTGGTACAAATAATAAGCACATTTTAAATGCTGACCAGCAAAAATCTTTTGCTAAGTGTCCAAACATGTTGATCATAGCCCAAATATAGAGGTTGCGATTCTGTCAGCTTGTGGCCTGGTAAAACTGGTTTTCAACATTCCCGTGGCGCTTCAGTAGACTTATTCGGTAAGCCGACACATTGGGTAATTACGTATGACAAATCAGGTCCCGTCTGAAGCTCCACTCCCAAGGCAAAGGCGTCAGGCACCCCAGTTTTATTGAATACAACAGTTGTTTCTATGACCATTGGAATCCTTGAAGCGGAGCCGCATTTTTGGACGGTACTTCTCCAGATACAAAAGTTGCTTGCTGTTAAAAGCTCCACGCCGCTTTCTGGATGGAAGGAAAAGACAAAGGACTTTTTGATCATGATAGAGATTAGAAGGATGCTATTCTTGTAGCAAAGAAAATGAAGATCAAAGGGCCCACCCTGATTTCTAAATAATATGCAAAGTGGTTTTAACTTTTATCCTATGATTCTGAAACTGGGTCAAAACAACCACCTCACCCCTTGCTATATGTTCTCAGCAAAATGCAAATTAGCAAACACATTAAGTCAAAAGGCAGAAAAAAACAACAACAATTATCTATATGAATACAAAAAGGTTGGGTAAGGTCTTCCCCCCAGGCCTTAGTACCAGTTTTTTTAAAAATAACAATTGGGGGAATAGTTAAGAGCATTGCTGCTTAAACCAGAGGACCTGGTTTAAGTTCTCAACACCCATATGGTGGCCCACAGCCACCCAGAACTTCACTCGATGGCATTCAATGACCTCTTCTGGCCTCTAGGAGCCACGGGCACAGGACATATATCCAGACAAAGCACACAGGTTAAAACAGGTATGATACATGGTTTGGATTTTTCTAAGAAAATACAAGCAGGCATGAGAGAGGACAGTTTATTACTTACTGTCTTATGAATTGTACTGCATCTTCATATTTCATTCCACCTTCAATTAATGCTAGGGCAACAAGCACCGGAGCTCTGGTAAGGTAAAAATTTTGATCACTAATTAAACCCTGTAAAATTAATTGTCCATATACCCTCGATCTAAAAAATATAATTATCATCCAGGTGGTGGTGGCACACGCCTGTAATCCCAGCACTTGAGAGGCAGAGGCAGGTGGATTTCTGAGTTCAAGGCCAGCCTGGTCTACAGAGTGAGTTCCAGGACAGCCAGGACTATACAGAGAAACCCTATCTCGAAAAAAAAACCAAATCCAAAAAAAAAAAAAAAAGAAGGGCGTTGGTGGCACACGCCTTTAATCCCAGCACTTGGGAGGCAGAGGCAGGCGGATTTCTGAGTTCGAGGCCAGCCTGGTCTTCAGAGTGAGCTCCAGGACAGCCAGGACTACACAGAGAAACCCTGTCTCGAAAAAACAAAAACAAAAAACAAAAAACAAAAAAACAACAACAACAACAACAAAAAAAAACAAACAAAAAAGAAGAAAGAAAAAAATAATTATCAATTCAATGATAGCCTTATATTAAAATCTTAGAGCTTAGTTTTGCTGCTACAGGCTAAGAGTCAGCTACTTGGAATGCTGAGGTATTAAGATCACAATCTCAAAGCCTGCTGGGAGCGACTTCAAGAACAGCTGGACAACTCAGAGTTACTTGAAAACTAAGACAACTGGGAAAGCAGAGGTCCTGTCTAGCATGCAAGAGGGCCAGCACCAATCCCAAAGAGAGAATTGTAAGCATTAGTACTTTCAGCAGCAGTCCTCAACCTGTGGACTCCGTATCAGATCTTTATATTGTGATTCATAACAGTAGCAACAGGTAATGTTTTGGTTGGTGGTCATAGACCATGAGGAACTAACTGTACTATGGGGCTGCAGCATTAGGAAGGGTGAGCCACTGACCCAGCAGAAATCAGGTGCTTTCCTTACCTGCCAAGGCCTGCGACACAATGGACAGCAATGCAGCAACCAGGTTCTTCACGAAACTTAATCTTCACCAGACTCAACCAGTCATCCACAATCTGGTTGGATGGTGGTGCCCCATCATCAAAAGGCCAGTCCTGATCCAAAAGAAATATTTCAGAGCTTTAACTTAGCTGGGTATACAGGCATGTCCCTGTACTCCCAAATCCAGAAGGAGAGGCAGGCAGGCAGCCTGCTGAATTCACAGCAATTTCCTGGCTAACTGGGCTGTGCAAGACTCTCACACAGAGAGCAGACAAAATGTTTAATCACATGTTACTATTGTATGGTTTAGCCTTGACTTAAAAACCATGAAGTTTGATTTGAATAAACTTCTGTAGTGTAACAAAGACATGAAAACTCTTACAAGTACTTACAAGAACACGAATGCCTTCTTTCTCCACAAGAGTAGTGTCGTAAGTTGCTTCACATACTCTTACTATTGTGGTAACTCCATACTTCTTAAGTTCCTAGGAAACAATGCATATATTAAAAACATTACCGAGGTCACTGGAACCGAATCCTTGCCATGTCATCTGCACTTCTTTTGATCACGCGGTAAACAAATGGCAAAACCTGGTCTATGTTTGACTCACATTAACAGTGAAGAGGACTGCTAAATGCTACGTTATGTTGGGGAAAAAAAAACCCTGAACTCTGGTAAAATAAACACCGCGAGAATTCTCCTTTCTGTGAGTACTTGGGTACATGAGGAGAGGCGCTATTCACCTTACAATCTCTCACTGCCTGGCCCCTTACCAGCAGGCTAGGTTAGCCTGCCAGAGCCCAGTGTGTCCTTGGTCCATGTACAACTGCTCAAGGTTTTCTAAGTAAGGATTCTGAAGAAGCAGCAGAGCTGTCTGCGTGAGCAGTACACTGCTTTACTGACTGAACCTCCTCAGACCAATGTTTGAGAATAAAAAAGAATTTAAAAAAAGCCATTCACTATAAAACAAAAAACAAAACAAAACACATACACACACACACACAAAACCACTACCACCACCAACAAAAACAAACCTACAGGCTTAAGGGTACATTAAGTAATTCTAATACAACTCTGCTGAGATTAAAACATTTTAATTCAAAATTTTAAGATATTATGTAACATTCAAATATTTCTCTATTTGCTATACGAGCATCTGTAGATTTTATACTTTATAAATGTGTGCTCAAATAAGTTACTTGGCATTAAATTCCTTCCAATTACCAGTATAAGCAACTTGGAAGGCCTCATATGGGCCATCAGAAAACAGCAGAATTAGAAGTTGAAAACTAGATTCAAAGCACAAATCAAATCAGACACTAACTAACGGAAGATTACTACACTAGGCTAAGATATAGGTTAGGATAAAGTCTAAGTGTCAGTCTCTGCCTTGTAAACTTAACTAAGTAAACTCAAAGGCACACCGTTCTCAAAGTGTAGCACATCTCTACCATTCAATCTCTACTCTGCGTGAGAACTGTAGTCACAACATCTTCAAGCAGACCCACTATTAAACTGCTACCAATTAGGAAATTAAAAATCGTGTCTTACCTCTATAAATTTGTTTAAGGTCGCATTGGTTGGATTGTGTGTAATAAGAAATCTCATGTTCTTGTATGTGACTTCCACAGGAGCAGGGCGGTTCATTCGAGCCATGTTAATTTAGTTTAAAAAAACACCCAATAGGGTTATGAAAGAATTAAAAAATTGAATACAGAAATGATTCAAAAAAAAAAAAAAAAAAAAAAAAAAACCAAAAACCAAAAAAACCAAAAAAACCAAAAAACAAAATCAGAAAACAACCTGAAGTCTACTTCAATATTCAATACACTCCACTTGAAATTCTCAGTGCTTTGAGTGTGAATTGGGAGAAACGGGCGATGAAATGAACCTCCTAACAAGAAGCAGTGATTCTTCAATCCAGTAATACTGCGGCAATACAAAGGAAGTGCACTGAGGTTTACCCCATCCAGGTCTGAGCTCTTGTAAAATGCTCTGCAGATTTCAATTCAACACGCCTGTGTCCAGGTTATCCACTCTTATGGGGGCTTCTTGGTGGAGTAGTAATGAATTTCTACAGTTCACTTGTCTGCATAGAGGTCGTGCTGTGCCTGGCAGTAATCTCCACTGCCCTTCAGAAACTCCATAAATGTGTGACCGAGAACACCACAGAACTGCTGTTTAGAAGAAAAAGAAAGCAAGAAAGGGGGAAAAGTTATTTTCTAATTTAAAAGGAATATGTCATGCTTTTTCCACTAAGTACACAACTCCTCAAATTAGAGACAGATTAGACATCAACTTTTACTTGCATTACAAAATTCAAGGTTACTGCATTTTAAATCAATAGGCCTAAATTGAGCAGCCACAAGCCCACTAAAGTGGAGCTGCCAAACAAGAACGCTCCAAGAGAGTCGCTTACACATCCACACACGTGTATTTAATTAACTACTCCCCTCTCAGTCATTTTTATTCTGGCCCAAACTTTGTATATGTTTCTATACTGCCTTAGCCTGCTGTTTAAACACTAACGTAAACTCCATGTAGTCTGATGCTTTGACGCTCAGTCTTTGAATAATTCACCGAACCCACAGCGATTTCAGCTGCCCACTAGTTCTTTGATTTTATATTTTATATTGAGCTACTGTGATCAAAGTAAGGCGATATCCGCTGTATGGTTTTTCTTACAAAAAGAAAAACATTTTTAATGTAATTACCATTTACATTTTTAGTCTCTGAAGTTTAAATTTGAAGGCCTGCCCATTTCCCTTTTGTATTTTGTAGCAGCTCCTTTACATTTAAAAATAATTTATGCACATTTATAGCTCTAGGTAAAGCTCCTCACAGTGTGGAACCAGTGCTGTCACTAAACTGGAGGTGAAGTGTGTGCAGGGCGCTCCCCTGAGGGGACTGAAGACAAGGACCCCAGCATTCATCTCTAGGGAGGCTGCTAGAGTGCCAGGCTGTCTTGTTTCTATAAACCACACTACACTGAGTGATAATTCCAAGTGGAACTACAAGCAATCTCGTGCTTAAAACGTCCTAAGAGCCGGGCGTGGTGGCGCACGCCTTTAATCCCAGCACTTGGGAGGCAGAGGCAGGCGGATTTCTGGAGACCAGCCTGGTCTACAGAGTGAGTTCCAGGACAGCCAGGGCTATACAGAGAAACCCTGTCTCGAAAAACCAAAAAAAAAACCCAACAACAACAACAACAACAACAACAACAACAACAAAACGTCCTAAGAGCTTTTTTTATGCCAAATCTGTGGACCAGACTGGGCCACTGTAAATACGATTTACTTAGGTCTTCAGCCATATCCTACTTAAGCCAAGTTATATTCAAATAAAAGATACTCAATATTATCCTTTCGCTATTTTAAAACTCTTAATTCCACTTCTCTGCTGTAAAATAAAGATCCAATTAAATATGAAAAAGGAATTTTTGATAAAAATTTTCTAATGATCTCAAACACAATGTAACTATAACTATAATCATTGACAAATTCATTTCCATAAGTTCCTTCTTAAATAATTAAACCATATTCATGTCAGCACCAACTAGTATATTAATATTCACTGGTTATTTTTTCAGTCTATGCAAAAAAGCCTTTCAGATAAACCCAATAGAAGTAAAACTGACATTAACAAGTCTTTATGGCCAATCTCCGCTAGGCAGTTTGTGCAGGAATGAGGAACTAAGTCCGCTGATGACAGCAGCCACTGTCCTTGAGAACTAAAGACAATCTTGAAACAAAACCAGTCAAAAAGTCCCTATTTTTCTAGTGAAACAAAGGAACTAATCCCCCAAATTATTTACTAGAAGGTACCACAAGTAAGACAACTTATTCCTGACATGTGTCCTCTCAAGATGCATCTGTCCAGTGCGTTAAAAAACCCAGCGTGTAAATTAACAGTAAGGTAATAGTTACTATATAATATATATACAAACTTGACCTAATTTTTTTGTTTTTTGTAAATTTGGCACTTTATCGAACATTTATAGACAGGACCGGCTTTTAAGGTTCCATTAGGAAGCCAGAAAGCAGCAAGAAATTTTTTTCCCCTGAACTGGTTTAAAATGAGTGGAGCCACCCAGCGGCTGGAGGACACCTCTGTTAAAACAGTGGAGACCACCGACATCCTTGTTAATATGCCCCCATTCCAACACAGGCGAAAAAACTAAACCCGATGGGCAGCTAAGATACACGACGAGATCCTCCCATTTTAAGTGCATGCACCAAGAGCACATAACCAGTGAAGAATGATCACTTGTGTGTGCGTCAGTGGCATTAGTTTAAGTCAGTCTGTCGGACTGCAGAATCAAACCCAGTCTGTAGTATCATCTCTGCTTTATATCCAGTTCCGTTCCAAATGCACTCAGGTTTCAGGTAAACGCGCCCAATCGAGCGCGTGTGAAGCGATGTTTCCTTCCGGAAACAGATCGCGCTTTGCTGGTTTTCCAACCGTTTAAGCCGGCACCGAGAAAATGGCAAAAAAGAAAAAGAAAAAGAAAAAGAAAAAAAAGCAAGCCAGGATGCACGGCTCCTAAGCCACAGCCCTCCCTCCGGTCGGGTCACACAGACCGTTCCGACACCGTGGAGATTTCAGCTCCCCAGCGGCGGAATGGTGCAGCGCTGCTCGCTCAACAGGAGCCACGCAGTTCTGCCCAGCAGCTCCTGTTGCTCCCAGCCCAGGAGCCGGCGGCCCCACGCGCAGCCCGCCTCGGGGCCGGGGGAGGGACCCCCTCCGCCGCCCCGGTCCCCTCCTACCCCCACCTACCGACGCCCGGCGGCGATCGGGCAAGCCCGGGCTTGAGAGGCGCGCACAGCCGGGAGGTCCGCAATCACGGGTTCGCGGTGGCGAGCGCGGGCGGCCACCGAGGCCATCTTGGGAGGCCCCGGCCGCCCGGTCCCGGTCCCCCCCGCCGCCCCGCCCCGCCCCGGCCACGTCCACGACGCCCGCGCGGCTTCTCGGAACAAAGGCCGCCGGGTCGCACGCGCACAAAGCCGCTGGGCTGCCCCGCCGGCCGCTCCCGGTCCGGGTCCCGCCGCCGGCGCTTCGGCCGCCCGGCTACCTTCCCTCCCTTCCTCCGGTCGTCCGCTCTAACAAAGGCCGGGCCCGCGGTACTCACAGGAATATGTCTACTCATTGAAGATTGTGGCCTAATCATACAGCCGATCCCGAGGCGGCGCAGGCGGCGGCGGCAGGGCAGGCGGCGGTGGGCGTCGCGGGGCGGCGGCGGCGATGCAGGCGGCGGGGGCACCAGACGACCATGCAGTGAGCTGCCCGAAGAGCGTCGCCGAGCCGGCCGCAGCCCAGAGCCAATGCGCGCGCCCAGGCGCCCTTGCGTCACAAGCCCGCCCCTTTATAGCCGGCGCGACGTGCGCACCGGCGGCGGCCAATCACGGCGCGGGACGCCTGCGGCGCGGGGCGGGGCCCGGGACACCGACGTCACTCGCGGCGGCCGCCACCGGTGCGAACCGGTTGATGAATGGCGCGGAGAGCTAGCGGGGTCCTCGCTACCAAACGCTCCGGTCGCTAGAGCCGCGAGTTCGCCTCCACTTGGAACGCTGCTCCCGCGGGAGGAACCCGGTCGCCCGAGGCCATGGCTCCGTCGCGCTGGCCAACGGTTACCTTGGCACTTGCGCCCCAGGATCTCCGTCATCGCCCCATATCGATGTCGCATGACCGCTGGGCGGGTGACTCACCGCTCCAGAGCCCGGCCCTAGGCTGGGACTAGGGATTCTCTTCACCACCGGCACTTCCACGTGTGGGAAAGCTTTCCGCAGAGATTAGCCCGTGGAACGCGGGAAATGTCGCTAATTTTTTCTTTTTTAGGCAAGTGATGTCTAGTAGCTCCTGAGCCTTTATTCTTCCTCCCCCCACACCCCCTTCTTTTTAGGTTACACCCCCAAACTGCTGATGCTGGCAACTGCAGTTGGCTCCCGATTGTGGCATTTCGAAATCACATGCATCCTTTGTACTGCTGCTCACTCGCAGATAATGAAAGGTTAGCTTTTGCTATGGGGAAGCGCTTTAAAAAAAAAAAAAAAAAAAAAAGAATCTTCGGTTTTATCAAGGACTGATTTTTTTTTTTTTTTTTTTTGCGTCAAAAGCTAAGCCTTCCCCTTTTTTTGATCTTCAGTCCTGTTCCAGTTCCTTTTAATCTTAGACTTCTAAGTGATGCCTGAGCGCAGCTGTTTCTGTATCATACAAGGGCAGCTTTTCATCTGAAAACCCTTTCTGCTCGCTCGCCTAGGACAGGTAAACAGGACCTTTACCTGCCTTGAAGAACTCAGCTTTCCAAGAACACTGAGGCCTTTTGTTCCCTGTGTTTTTGCGTATTAGTTTGGAGAGATCGTAAGAATCAAGTCATGCCCTCCCTCTCTGTGTACCGCATTTTGTGATTTATTAACCCTTCTATTTAGAGACTTTCTTTGCATAGTTACCCGACTGTCTTATAAACATGTACTATGTAAGCAAAGTAAGTGCCTTTAAAAGGGGGGGGTGTGTCAGACCTTTAATAACAGCAGCAACAACAACTACAAAAGCAACTCATTATCATCATCATCACTAAAGCTTGCTTTCCCAGGGAGCCATTTAAAGTCAAGGACTTGAGACAGATCCCTTCACAAATCGAGGCAAAGTGAGGTAACAAATTAAATTATGTAAGTCCTAAGAAAATGCAGGAAGATTAAAAGATAAATCTTTGGGACAGTAAAGTGAAGTTGAGCAGACCAGGAAACTCAACAGAAGACAGATTCAGTATTACAGAACTAAAACCTTTCATATGACCAGCGACTTTGGGTTTAACTGGAGCTTTGGAAAAACATGGGCAGGATGAATTAGTGAATGGCTTGGCCAACTTGTGTTAATAACATACTTAGACATATTAAATCAGCCCCTCTTACTCCAGAGGTTGGTCAGCACAGTAAAGCAAAATAATGACATCTTTTCCAAAGGGGAATTTGGTGAGCTGAAATAACTCGGCAAATAGTAAGCAAAGGTAAATTAGTGTCTTAGTTTTCTTGTGAACTTGTGATGCGGATTTGAGCAGTGTAATCCACAGATCCTGTAATTGCTGACGAGAGTTGCTGATGTATGGCACTTGGTTAACTGTTTTCCCCCGAGGTTGGCTCCTCCTCACAGGAATAGGCATCGTCCCTGAGGGGATTATCCTTTGTTACTCTGTCCTATTTTGGAAAGGGACATAGTTCCATCCTCTGCGGCTGAAAGAATGAGTCTTAAACAACATATAGACTTGCTGGCCAGTCTACTAAATTCTCACAAGGCAAAGTCGCTTAGGCAGCTGCTGTTACTTGGTGTCTTGGGTTGGTTTATTGGTTTGCTGAGGGTGTCTTGTTCTAGTCATTGAATAGTTGGAAGCTGATCTCAGAAGCAAGTACCCCAACACTGAGCAGGGTGATCCCTGTGGACCGAGTCAGTAGGGCTTACCCGCTGTGGTTGGCGCATTAAGCACCTCTATTTAACAGACTTTCAAAGAAAACAACCTTGAAAAACTAGTGATTAGACTCCAGAAACCCTAAATGGAAGAGAGCCACTTCTGCCAAACTAGATGCCCACTGGAAACTCCTTAATAAACCTGTCCCTGGAGCTTTTATCATCGTATTCAAGTATAAAAATATGCCTAGAAGATAAGTGATGAAGGGAAGGGTGCCATGGAAGATTAAAGACCTCAGAAAGCCGGGCAGTGGTGGCACACGCCTCTAATCCCAGCACTTGGGAGACAGAGGCAGACGGATCTTTGAGCTCCTGGCCAGCCTGGTCTAGAGTGAGTTCCAGGACAGCCAGAGCTACACAGAGAAACCTTGTCTCAGAAAAAAAAAAAACAAAAACAAAAAAAACAAAAACAAAACAAACACCCCTCCCCCAAAACCCACCAAGACCTCAGAAGGCAACAGATCAAATCTGAATGAGAATAGAAAATCTTCAAGCAAGCACAGCACATCTGTAGAAATTATCCCGTTTATGCCAGGTGTATAAAAAGATTTCACTCTGAGTCCTTGCATTATGTAGGGCCATAAATGCCTCACCCAAGGATTACATTTACATAGCAAAATGATATTGTTGCCCAGAAAGATCACGTGACAGTATCAACTGGGGAACTCCAAATAATGTATATGTATATTTGGTATGGGCAAAAACCCGGATAGCTGGAGCTGAATAAGTGTGTAGATACTTGGGCAGAGCTCCTATTACACATGCTTAAGAAAGCTTTTAGTGCCGGGCGGTGGTGGTGCACGCCTTTAATCCCAGCACTTGGGAGGCAGAGGCAGGCAGATTTCTGAGTTCGAGGCCAGCCTGGTCTACAGAGTGAGTTCCAGGACAGCCAGGGCTACATAGAGAAACCCTGTCTCGAAAAACCAAAAAAAAAAAAAAAAAGAAAGGTTTTAGCAAAACCGGATGGTATACAGCAATGGCCACTGTCAATATTGCCTAGAATAGCAGTTAGTAAAACTAAAACATAGGTAATTTTTTTTTTTTTTTGGTCAGACTGAGTCTACTTTATACAGACCTATAATCTCAATTACTTTAGAAGCCCGAGGATCCAGCATTCATTCTGTCTCCAAAAGCAAAACTGTACCAGAATGGTTAGGAGCCTGTATTGTTCTTCTAGAAGACCGGGTTTGGTTCCCAGTCTTGGGCAGCTCACAACCTTCTATAACTCTAGATTCAGGGTTTGTGGTGCTTTCCTCTATCCTCTAGCCTCTGCCAGCACTACCTGCTCCCACAAAAATACAACTAAAAAGCAACAAGAGTGCTGGTGATATAGCTCAGGGGTTAGAGTGCTTTGCAAGGCCTTGAGTTCAATCCCCAGAACTGGAAAAAGGTTAAAAAAAAAAAAAAAGGAAATATAACTATAGTCAGAGATGTTTTGATGAATAAAAAAAAAAGTACAATGTCAAAATTTCTGTTAGAATTTTAGATAGCAATTTCCGGTGAGGAGATAAGTTTGTTTGCAGTAAACTTTTCAAGGAATCAAGGAATAAACCTCAAGACAAAATCCATAGGCGAATTCAGACTGTTATGTTTTATATAAAGTCAGACAACATAGGAACTTTCAGTCACATGAGATTACTACAACTAAATACTCATGCATAAACTCAGGTGTATCAATACTAAGCATCTTTTTTAAGTTTGTTTGTGCTTTTGTTTTTAAGGTAAGGTCTCAGGTGATGGAGGCTGGCCTCAAACACTAGCTGGCACTGGCCTTGAGCTCCTGATCTTTCTTATCCTACCTCCTAAATGGTAATACCCCAGGTGTCTTACTGTGCCTAGCTAAAGTGAAGATAGTAAATCATCAAATAAATTCATAAGAAGTATATTAGTTAGGGCCCTCAGAGTCACAGAACATATGTATGGTCTCTGTGTAGTAAGGGAATTTGTTGATGACTTACAGTCAGTAGTCCAACTCCCAACAATGGTCATCAGCAGTTGTGAATGGAAGTCCAAGGTTCTAGCAGTTGCTCAGTCCCACAAGGAAAGCTGGCAAAGAAGAGAAAGCGTGAATTTTAGTTCTTTCAATGTCCTTATGTAGTTCTCCAGCAGAAGGTGTGGCCCAGATTAAAGGTGTGTGCTACCATGCCTGGATCTGGCACTTGATTTGTCCCAGATGACTTTGAACTCAGAGATCTCCCAGTCTTAATCTGCTGGGATTCATATGCCTCAAGATCTCCAAGCCAAGATCCAGGTCAGAAACTTGTATCTCCCAGCCTCAAGATTAGGAGCACCGGCAAGCCTTCCAATTCTGGATTGTAGTTCATTCCAGATATAATTGACAACCAGGAAATAGCTACTACAAGAAGTAATAGTTTCTAAAACTACATCAAGCCCATAACTCAACATTTTGAAAAGTCAAGAAAATTCTATATCATAAACATTTTCTTTCCCTTTTCAAACTTACATGTAAACCTGAAAATTGCTCCCGTAATCTTCAAGCCAGATAACATGTTTTCATTTTAACAACTTTGCTACTTAATATAAAGAATATTTCCTTGGGAGTAGAATGTGCACATCAAGATGTGACAAGGCAGATTGTCGAGAGAATGGTATTTTTAACTTTGTGATAAAATGATTTCCTATAGGATGAACAAAGGGTTGACTATGGCCCCAAACAGTTCAGCAATTTCGTATCTTGTGGTTCAGATCCTGGTACCTGAAGAACTCTAGTTTTGTTCTGTCAATGTCCTTATATAGTTCTCCAGCATAAGACGTAGCCCAGATTAAAGGTGGGCCACTTTTTTTTTTTAAGAGTTTTTTTTTTTTTTTTTTTTTTTTTTAGATTTTTTGAGACAGGGTTTCTCTGTGTAGTTCTGGCTGTCCTGGAACTCACTCTGTAGACCAGGCTGGCCTTGAACTCAGAAATCCGCCTGCCTCTGCCTCCCAAGTGCTGGGATTAAAGGCGTGCGCCACCAACGCCCGGCTGGGCCACTTTACTTTTAGAAAATCTGGCAATTTTTTTCTCCTGAATCTGCATCCTGAATACAAATCATTTAGGAATTGGAAATCTGCATAGCTATAGCTTTCATGTGACTGTCTAGAACATGTTGAATTATGCCAGTCTGAAAGGAAGCAGAAAACAAACAAAAACGTAGGAAAAGAGTTTCCTGTGGTTAGAGGAAAGGAGTGCAGAATAAGTAAATGTTAAAGGTTGGCTGTGTGTCCTGTCCCAGAGCCGGCACTTGACAGATTTAATTCTCGGAGTTGGCATTTAGGCTGTAGATAATCCAGACACTGACCGAAGCTGCATCTCTCTGACAGCCTTACGTGAAAGAACATCAACTGTTCTTGAACAATTTTCTGCACACAAGGGATCATTTTGTCCTTTAGGAAAGCTACAGGAGTCCTTTTCTCAAGCTAACAGGTGTGGCATTTACTTGGGCAGGTTGAGAAAACATAGCCACCCGTGAACTCAGTCATTGTAGGACACTGAATAAGGGCAACTGAGAGCAAAAGCCTTCAGGAACTCTGAAAATGCAAAGGACGTGTCGAGAATTATCTTTTTTTCCCCTTATTTTGAGACAGAGTCTTCCTGACTTGAAACTCACACAGCTCTACCTATCTCTGCCTCCCAAGTGCTGGGATTAAAGGTGTATACTTCCACACAGACTCTAATTATTGATTCCTTGAATTCTTTAACTTTTCATCAACAATATTCAACATTTAAGTATTTTCAAGTACCTTTCTACCTAAAGTTTTTTCTTAGGACACCCCATTCCTAGTTTTCTCTTTAACAGTGTTTTCACCAGAGTTTGAGTCCTGTGACCCTCCTGACTCCATCCTCTGCTCAAACTGGAGTCTCCACCCACAAGGCTGGCAGACTTCCCCACCACAGCACGGTGATGCCTGCTTGCCACGTGCCAGGTTCTCTCCTAGCTTTCTGTCATGGCCTCTGTCCCAATGGAACTTTTATATAGATAAAGACAGATTAAAAGTATTAAACTGGCCGGGCGGTGGTGGCGCACGCCTTTAATCCCAGCATTTGGGAGGCAGAGGCAGGCAGATTTCTGAGTTTGAGGCCAGCCTGGTCTACAGAGTGAGTTCCAGGTCAGTTTGGGCCACACAGAGAAACCCTGTCTTGGAAAAAAAAACCAAAAAGAAAAAAAAAAAACAACTAAAGAACTGACTTGTAACTAAATACATTCCTGATGAGAATTATAAGCTCTTATTGCTTTGGCTGAGAGCAGTCAACCATCTGTTAATTTGAATATTTGTGCTTTTAATCTTCATTTTGAAAAAGTATATAAGTGCTAAATAGAATAAAAGAGAAAGAATTTCTATGACATTTTCTAGTTTGGCAATGAAATTTCCGACCAGGCCTATATAGGCCTATTGAAATAGGACCAGACCATTGGGATGCTCTGCTAGGATCTTTTCCTTTTTTTCTGTTTTCAACAACCATAACAATTACCTCTTACATGAACTAAGTCAAGTTAACTGTTTCCCATTGTAGTTGCAGTCACAGGCTGGCCAATGATTAAGTAGAATTGTGCTCACCACCATTTCCTGAATCTTTTAGTCTCTAAATTTTCAACGTGACTTAACTTCTCTGCTATTGTATATGGAAACTCCAAATTCTAGTTTCCTTCAGATCCAACCAGCAAACGACACAATACCTTCCTTGCTAGTAAACTACATGGTCCCCATGTAGTCACTCTTTGAGGCCCCAAAGTATAGAATCCACTCAGTCCACAAGGATGGAGGTCTCAACTGGTCTTCAGTAGAGATGCTGGGAACCCAGTGAAGGAATGGACTTGCTAGCAAGGTGAGAGGAAGCAGGCAAAGAGCAAAAGCTCCTTCTGCCGTAGATTTGCTTACCTCCCTCTATTGAGTAGAGAGAGAAAACCCATGGGCCACTATGCCCAGCTCAGAGAAATATTTTTGAGGCAAGTATCTTTCTCCTAAATCTTCAAAATGAAAACCATCATCCCTATATTAGAGTTCTCTAGAGAAGCAGAACTTACAGAATGAATCTCTAAATACATACAGAAAGGGAATTGATTTGAATGACTTACAAGATGTGGTCCCCCTAATCCAATGGCTTGCTATGGATAGAAAGTTCAGGACTCCAGAATCCACTCAGTCCACAAGGATGGAGGTCTCAGCTGGTCTTCAGTAGAGATGCTGGGATTCCAGTGAAGGAACGGACTTGCTAGCGAGCTGAGAGCAAGCAGGCAAAGAGCAAAAGCTCCTTCTTGCATGTCTTTATATAGGCTTGGAGAAGAAGGTGTGGCCCAGATTAGAAGAGATTGGAATCTAAGTCAATTGAGCCTGAGTGAATGTCCTCAGGCAAGAGTGGGATTAAAGGTGTGTGTCTGCCTGCCTGCCTGCCTGCCTGCCTGTCTGCTGGCCTGCCTGCCTGGAGCTCTGCAACAGAAGTGACCTACTCATGATCTCTTCATGTCACATTAAGCACCACACCTATAAGCTCTTTGAATTCAGACCAGACCTCCACTTGGGATGCTCTGCTAGGATCACTTCCTTTTTGTTCTGCTTTCCACATCCATGGCAATGACCTCTTCAATGACCCCAGTCAAATGAACTGTTTCCCATGACAGTTGCAGTCACAGGCTGGCCAGTGGTTAGGGAGAGTTGTGCCTGCCACAATTACCTGAAAGTTTTAGTCTCTACATTTTCAAGAGCATTTAAGGTCTCTGCCCTTGTCTATGAAAACCCCAAATGCCAGTTTCCTCCACTCCCACCGAGCTATGACACTATAGATTCCTGGCTGGTAAACTACCTGATATGGCCAGATATCACTCTGAGACCCTGAGATGTAGAATATTTGCTGGCTTCCAGCGAAGATTGAGAAACCTAGCTCCACTGAACCACTGAAATAGTTATAGCCTGTAACTGGATTCTAGGCCATCTTTAATTCTTCTCTCTTGGGTGACAACTCTATTTGTAGGCCAGATCTGTAAATGTTTTGAAGAGGCAAATACCATGACCTTTGGCCCTCACTCTTGAACACAGACCCACAGAGACCCCAACTGTGTCAACATTCTTGTATCACCAGTGTTAGGGTTCTTTCTCAGCTCCACCCCACACTTACCTGGCAATAGCCAGGTAGGTCTGACCCACAGCAAAGGGGCTGCTTGCCCCTCCTCTCTCTGTCTCTCTCTCCTCCTCTTGTTCTCTTGGGCTCTTCCATTCCCCTTTCCCATCCCCCCTCTCTCCACATGGTCATGGGCAGCTTCTACTTCTCTCCTCCTCTCTGCCTTCCTCTGCCTCTTAACTCTCCCCCTTAACTCCTGTCCCCATGCCCCAAAGAAACTCTCTCCTCTACTTTCCCAGCAGGTGAAAGGTTGCCTCTGCATGGGTCCACTGACGCATGCCCTTTCCCCCTTCTCCCACAGCCCAGGGAACATAAACTTATACCACTTTCTATTTGATGAATACAACAACCACAAAAATAAGTCTCAAAGATGACTTACTACTTATTACCCTAGAATTCTTGTTTTTTTTTGTTCTTGTTTTTGTTTTTGTTTTTGTTTGTTTGATTTTTAGTTCACACCCTTCCCCCCACACACCTTTCCCTTTTATTATGTCAAAGGTGAAAATGCCAGGAGCAACAAGTCAAATTCATCCCCCAAATAACTCAGGACAAAAGAGGTCTGTTTCAGAAATCAGAAATAAACTAAGAAAGAATCAAAACCCAAAAATTGACATTAGATTTTAGATTTTATTTTCAAGCAGGCAAGGAAAAGAAGAGAAATCAAAAGAAGCAAACCACAAATTTCACCCTGGTTGCACAGTCCAGTTGCCAACCCTCTGTCCCTCAATCGTCCCTCCCTAGCTCCCTCCCTCCCTCTTCCTTGGCTTCACAGATGAGGCTTCTGGGTCCCCATTCTCTCTCACATGGCTTTGCTCAGTTAGTGTCCATGCATTCCATATAAGCATCCAACTGTGCGTCCAACTCCTCTGCAGTGAGCTGCTGCTTCGAGTTGCTGCTGGCCCCTCGACCTTGTCCCCAGTAGCCTGCACGTGTCCATGTCCTGGTGCCTCCAGCTTGGGAACCTCCCGAGCCCCGGTTTCTTGTCATGCTGCCTCTGTTTCTGCTTTGTGCAGGTCTTGGTTGCATAGCAAGGTGGGATGTGAGGAGCTGGATCTTCATGCGGCGGCCATCCAAAGGCACACCAGTGTACTCTTGCATAGCCTTCAGGGCATCTGCTTCCCGTTCAAAGTGCACACGTGCTGTCCCTAAACTGTGTCCAGAGCGATCATAGTGCACGGTGGCTTTCTTCAAAGTTCCAGAGGAAGCAAAGACTTCCCGTAGATCAGCATCGGACACTCCAAAGTCCAGGTTGGACACAAGCAGCTGCCCACCGCTCTCCACTCTGGCTCCACCCACGAAGCCACTGTGGCCTAGGTCCTGCTGCCACTTGTGAGGTCGTTGCTTCTGTTGGCTGTATGGTGCCAGGCGGTTCCTGCCACGGAGGGCCATGGCAGCCAGCTTCCTCCTAGGCCCGCTGCCTCCTGCTTGGATGCCACGGAAGCCCTGGGAGCTGCCCCTGCTGCGACCCTGGCCCCAGGACCGACCGCCTTGCTGCCTCTGGTTCAGCTTGATGATGTCATCCAAAGACAGGTCCACTTGGTTGGCCATCGCCAGTGTGGATTCCTGCAGCAGATCCAGCAGACCTGTTTGGAAAACAAAGGTTTTACCTGAGCTTCAAAGGATCTCCCTGGCTTTAGCCTATCAAATCATTGAGCAACAAACAGGGAAGAGGTCCTGAGACCTTGATGAGGAAAAACAAGAATTTTCAGCTTGAATGCTATCTACCCACTAACCTTGGAATTTAACCCATTAGAGGTACCTGTATCTTCTCCTAGTTTACTCTGTTTTGTGAATGATAGAACTGGTTAATTACAATTCTGGCCTACTCAGAATGATTCCTACACTTCTATTAACACCACCGTTTCCAAACAGCATTGGAAACATCTGAACATGCAATCCCAATCAGCTGAGGATAGTCTCTAGGCACCAGCATCTCGGAGGAGACCATTCACCCATCCAAGACTTCTGAGCTCAACCCTACTACTGTAGAAACACACCAGCAAACACACCCATAAGAAATTTGAACACAAAATAAAATAGAACCGGATTGTCCAGGTTTGCATAGGGGCACACTGTCACAAATAAAACAGAGTAAACTCAAAAAGGGTTCAGTGTGGTGGCAAATGTCACCACAAGATCCCAGCCCTCAAGAGGCAGAGACAGGAGGATCTTTTCAAGGTTGATGACAGCCTGCTACTACACCTAGACAGCTATAGACAGTCCAGGGCAGCATAGTAAGACCCGGGCTACAGAAGAAAATAACAAGATCTGTATATTTTATCAGAAGATGATAAACAACAACAACAAAACCATGCTAACAGACATAAGTAGAGTGAAAAGTATAAACCTCCAAAATACACAATTTCAAAATGTCCACATTACTTAAAAGCCAGTACAGTTTAGAGCTGGATGTTAAGTTTAAGTCTTGGGATTTTTTTTCTTCTTTTTCACACCAGAAATCATTACACTCCATGAAGAGACAGAACACCAATGGAAGCAATGCTTGGCAACTGTAACCTAGATGCCCAAAGGAAATCCTGTGGCCAATTTCATGTGATACCCACTAATCTGAGTGAAAGCTGCATTTATTTCTCAGAGCCATCACACCGTTTCTCTCTCTTACCTCTTAAATCAGTTAGATGTTCTGTTGTTTCTAGGGACTGTGGGGGAACACTCTGTAGAGCAGAGATGGCGTCCAGGAGATGAGAGATCTGCCTGCCTCTGCCTCCCAAGGGCTTGGATGAAGGTCTGGACACCTAAAGACACAGCAGAACACCATTTCTCAACCTCTCCCATTACATAGGAAAAACAGAAACCAAAGAAAGGAAAACAGAGGCCAAAAAGTGGACACAGATCACAAGATTCTGTGACTGCAACACAGAGGGTCAGAGACTGTCCTGTAGAGGGGTGTCTCCAAGAGAGACAGACAGCAACTAATTGTGTTTATTGCTGGGCATCTAAACCAGGGCTGCACATGTGCCACACAAGCCCTCTGCCATAGAGACACTCTTGGAGCCCTCCTTGCACGACGTTAAGAAGGAGAAGAAAATGTATGGATATGATATTAAAAGGAGGCAGGCTGTGAGATACGGGGGCTTAGTGTTTAAGACATTGGGCTCAGCCATCGATTCCATTGAAATGAGACTCACTGGGTCCCGTGCTCAGATTCATCTCAATGTCTTTAATGGTGCAGACAGAGAACAGTGGTTTGTTTGTTTGGTTGGTGTATTAGTCTGGGTTCTCTAGAGTCACAGATCTGAGCAGTCTCTATGTCGTTAGGGAATTTGTGGATGACTTACAGTCTGTAGTCCAACTCCCCAACAGTAGTCAGCAGCAGCTGTGGATGGAAGTCCAAGGATCTTGCAGTTGCTCAGTCCTACGAAGCAAGCCGGCAAGGAAGAATGAGTCTTCCTTCTTTCAATGTCCCCATATATGTCTCCAGTAGAAAGTGTAGCCCAGATTAAAGGTGTGTGTATCCATGCCTTTAATCCCAGATGATCTTTAACTAGAATCCATAGCCATAATCTGGGATTAAAGGTGTATGTCTCCACACCTTTAATCACATTTAAAGGTGTCTGTATCCATGCCTTTAATCCCAGATGATCTTGAACTGGAATCCATAGCCATAATCTGGGATTAAACGTGTATGTCTCCACACCTTTAATCCCAGATGATCTTGAACTGGGATCCATGCTTCAAGATCTCCATGCTAAGTCCAGGTCAGAAACTTATATCTCTGAGCCTCCAGATTAGGATCATAGGTGAGCCTTCCAATTCTAGATTGTAGACAATCAGGAATAGCCACTACAGTTGGTTTACCTCTAAGACCTAGTCAGACTCTGTAGCCTAGAACTTGATACATGGCCCAGGCTGGCCTCAGATTCATAGATTTGCTTAACTCCATCTAAGGAGTAGAGAGAGAAAAGCCATGGGCCACTACGCCCAACTCAGAGAGATTATTTTTTTTAATTTTTATTTTCTATATTCTATGTTTACAATCCCAAGGCTTTCCCCTTTCCCAGTTCCCCCCCCCATCATAAGTCCCATAATTCCTCTCCTCCCTACTATTCCCCAATCACCCCCTCCAACCACCCCCTTCCCCCCTCCTCCCTATTTCTCTGTTCTTGGTCTACAAAACTGGATCCATTCTTTTCAGGCCCAGGGTCTTCAGAGAGATATTTTTGAGGCCAGTATCTTTCTTCTGAATTTTTGAAATGAAAAACCATTGTCACCATGTTAGTCATGGTTCTCTAGAGAAGCAGAACTTACAGAATGAATCTCTACATATATACAGAAAGGGGATTGATTTGAATGACTTACAAGCTGTGGTCCCCCTAATCCAATGGTTTGCTATGGATAGAAAGTTCAGGACTCCAGAATCCACTCAGTCCACAAGGATGGAGGTCTCAACTGGTCTTCAGTAGAGATGCTGGAATTCCAGTGAAGGAACGGACTTGCTAGCGAGTTGAGAGCAACCAGGCAAAGAGCAAAAGCTTCTTCTTGCCTGTCTTTGTATAGGCTTGGAGAAGAAGGTGTGGCCCAGATTAGAAGAGATTGGAATCTAAATCAATTGAGCCTGAGTGAATGTCCTCAGGCAAGATTGGGATTAAAGGTGTGTATCTGCCTGCCTCATGATATGGATTAGCAGTGATCTAATGATCTCCCCAGGTCACATTAAGTAAAATTCCCAAACTGATGTGCCCTCTCTTTTTAGATTTTCATTAAATCCTGATGTAATCCCATTGACAACCAAGAATAGCCATCACAGTCACATTATCCTCGTAGTCATCTGTTTTTCAGAGATGGGGTGAGGGTTTTGTTCTGGTCTCAATCTTCTGGGCTAAGAAATTATTAGTGTCATCCCCCTATATTTTGTTTGTTTGTTCTGTGTTTGCTATAGTCTTCATTGTGTAACCCAGCTGTCCTGGAACTCAGGGGTAGAACAAGTTGGCGAGGAACTCTCAGAGATCCTCATGCTTCTGAGATAGTGGAATTAAAGGTCTGTGTTACCTCTCCCAACCCACAACACTCAGAGGAGATGGGAATATGGACATATAGCTAAGTATATATATTGGTTTTTTTCGAGACAGGTTTTTTTTTGTATAGTCCTGGCTGTCCTGGAACTAACTCTGTAGTCCAGGCTGGCCTTGAACTCTGAAATCCACCTGCCTCTGCCTATCAAGTACTGGGATTAAAGGTGTGCCACCACCGCCCGGCACTAAGTCAATATTTTAACCTTTTAAAAATTTTATTCTTGAGGTCTTCCTTCCTTCCTTCCTTCCTTCCTTCCTTCCTTCCTTCCTTCCTTCTTTCCTTTCTTAAAACACGGTTTCACTATGTTGCTCTCATGGGTCTTGAACATACCAAGATCTGCCTGCCTCTTTGTCTTGATTACTAAGATTTTTATACAATTTTTTTTGAACACAAAAAAACAAGGTTTCTCTGTGAAGCTCTGGGTATCCTGGAACTTGATCTGTAGACCAGGCTGGCCTCAAATTCTTGACAAGCTGGATATTTACATAATCCTAAAGTACTATCCCAGAGACAATTATTAATGGCAAAGAAAAACAATTATCTCAAAGAATAAAGATTTGGTAGTTATAATCTTAACAAAAGGGCCAAAGCCAGTTTCAGAAATGATGAAAATCATCAAATGTCTCCTGAAGGTTATGGCCCTTTCAAGAAACTAAAGGCTTCAGAACACAGCTGTTACTTTCTTGTAACTGGTTAAGTGAACATGTTAGTATATCATACATAAATAGAGATGCCTAAAACATGTCATAGGAAGCTACTATCTGGGGAATCTATCTGGCGAAAGGTATATAGTGATCTTTTGTAATTTTTATTGCAACACAAATCTAAAATATCAGCAATGCTTTTAAAAAACAGAAAATATATAATAAGGGTATTGACATTATCCCTGGGACAGAAACATTTTCAATACCCTACCATTCAAGTGGGTCAGTGTGCATAACAACTCGAAGAGTGTCCTTTGTAAAATATGTGGTTTTGCCAAGAAATGGGTAGTAGTGGTATTTGGTGGGTGGGTGAGGGAGGCAGTTTGCTAGGGAAGAAGAGACTAGATAATTGAACTAAAAATTAAACTATGGACTTATTTATTTATATATGTAAAGGACTTAGTCATTTACAAATTGGAAATCAAAGGACTTCTGGGTGCCTGTGTATACAAGCAGGACATGAACGGTGGAATGGTGTCTATCTTGCTGGAGTATTTGATAGAAGCTTTCTTTGTTGAGAAATCTGAGTAGTGTCAGATGCAGCTAGAGTTAGGCAGGAGAATGTTATTATTAATCTCGTTTTACCAGCAGCCCTTGTACGATTTGCCTTTTGTCTCTTAGGAAAGTTGTTTTTTGTTTTTCTGTTTTGTTTTTTGTTTTGTTCCCTAAAGCTTGGGCTCTTGTTAGTGAGCCAGTCTACTGAATAGGCACAACTCTGAGCTCAAAAATAGCTTTCAGCCTGTGTGCCTTTGTTGAATGGGCAGCTATTATTGTTGCTGGAAGGTCCATGAGGTCCATGGTGACTATGGTAGTTAAGTTTGCTTATCCTACTACGAGAAGACCAGACCTAAGGATAATAGGTACAGAAGAGAGTGAAGATTCCCAACTTAAAGGGACAGTAAATATCTTCAACAAAATTTTAGAAGAAAACTTCCCTAACCTAAAGAAAGAGATGACCATGAACATACAAGGAGCCTACAGAACTCCAAATAGATTGGAACAGAAAAGAGATTCCTTCTCTCACATAATAATCAAACATCAAATGCATTAAACAAGGAAAGAATTTTAAAAGCTGTAAGGGAAAAAGGTCAAGTAACATAAAGGCAAGGCTATCAGAATTATACTAGACTTCTCACCAGAGAATATGAAAGCGAGAAGATTCTGGGCAGATGTCACAGAGACCCTAAGAGAACAGAAATGCCAACCCAAGCTACTATACCCAGGAAAACTCTAAATTACCATAGTCAGAGAAAACAAGATATTCCATGACAAAACAAAATTTATACAATATCTTTACACAAATCCAGCCCTACAAAGGATAATAGATGGAAAACACCAACACAAGGAGGGAAACTACACCCTAGAAAAAGCAAGAAAGTACCCTTTCAACAAACCCATACAAACACAATTCCAACTCTAACAACAAAAATAACAGGAAGTAATTAGTTTTCCTTAATATCTCATAATGAAACTTAATATTACATATCCTAATTGATTGAAATTCAAAAATATGAGGAATTAGAAATTTGTTGGCTGTCATTCAGTTTTGTCTCTAATTTGGTAATTGGAGAAATATGTCCAATATTGTACAATCCATATACACTTTCTGCTTATTTGAACCTGACAGTGTCTTGCTGTGTACCACATAATGGTCTTGAAATCCGTGCTTCTTCTATCTCGGCCTCTCTATTAGTAGGATGGTAGTTTACTTGAGGTTTTTACACTATACTATGGTTTTCAGAACAGCTGAAATATTTCAAAATTATTTATACAACCCAAAGAAACATAGACAATTTGGGAGGTGTCTTGTAACTGAACAACAAAGAGTAAGACTGAATGTTTGGCTTGACATTTATAATTATTGTATCAATTTTGAAGAAAAGGACCTTATAAATTACTCTTTTTCTGAGATGAATGCTTTTCAAAATCATCACAGCCAATAAACCAGAATCTTACCCTCACCTAATGTTTGTGCTACCCTCCAACCAGAACCATTGTTCATTGAAACAGTTGATTAATTGGTTAGACCATCTTAATATAGATACCATTTTTTAAATGAATGTAACCTGTGCCTTGTGGGCTGAGAATGATGCCAATCACTCAAGTCAAATAGCTTTGACCATAGCAGGAGATCTATATCCAAATAATTGTGCCTACAATTTATTACTTGGCACAGCAGAACTGTCAACTCTTAGCTACTATGGATATAAAATCCTCTGGTGATGTGAAGAACAGCCTTACAATGAACTCCAATGTCTAAAACTTGTGCTTATTTTGGGTTTGTACCAAAGTAAGAGCCAAGATTTTAAGCTCTACTAAAAACAAAACAAACAAAAAGACTTTATCTACTTATGTATATTTACTAACATGTCCATCATTTTTGTGATTGGTATAAAAATATATATTGTGATGAATACAATAAAAAATTTAAAAAATAGCCAATTTACCATGCCTGTAATTATATAGGTAATGGCCTATATTAATTTTAGTATTTGCATGGAAGTCTATTATGTGGAAATATAATTTATTATTGATGAGCCTTTAGCAAGTTTTTGCTATTATAAAAATAATATGACTATTATACATGTATACCTTTTGTGTACTGATGAATTTATAATGTGAAGTCAAAGGAAAGATATAATAAATATATGTTAGGTATGAGATTAAATATCAACTTATATTCTGTGGCGTCTGACAGGCCACTTTGTATGTACTTTCACCAGCACCATGGATATTGTGTATTCCTAACTTGTCAAACAGATGAGCCGTAAAACAAAATAAACTCTTTCTTGAAAAAAAAAAAAAGATCACTTATCATAAAGACTTGATTTCTTTCAATATGCAGCCCATGCCTACGTCTTGACTCCCAGGGTAATAGCTGGGATGAGTGGACACTTAACTACTTCTTAGCCTCATTAGCATGCCACCCCCTGGTTTTGTGTACCATATGACAAGATCACAGTTGTCCATGTGGTGACCAATGATGTGGATTACTTAGAAATGCATGTGTGTGTGTGTATGTTTTTTTTAAACATTAATTTCATGCTCAGTTTGTGAGTCCTGTGCCTTTCTAATTTGGTTACATCTGTACTTTCAGCCATAAACCCCACAGAAGCCATTTCTTTTCTGTAGGGACTCCTGAATTCATTTCTGCTTAGGGGTTCTTGCTCTTTTTTTTTTTTTAAATTTTTTTTTATTTTCTATATTCTATGTTTACATTCCAAAGGCTTTCCCCTTTCCCAGTTCCCACCCACCATAGTTCCCATAGTTCCTCTCCCCCCCCAACTGTTCCCCAATCATTCCCCCTCCCCCCTCGGTTTCTTTACTAAACTGGATGCAATCTTTACAGGCCCAGGGTCCTCTCCTTTCTTCTTCTTGTGTTCATATAACACACACACACACACACACACACACACACACACACACACTGCTGAGCTGTTCCCAACTCAGTCTTCAAAAGCAAGTGTTCATGAAACCAGAATTCTGCTACCTAGGTACCAAGGGTTGCTTTATAAGCAGCTGGTATCAGGAAATAAAGATACTGAGACAGTTTTTGGTTTACAGACTTCTTGGATTGCAAGCTAGTGGCCTCTCTGACTACCCACTTCCCTGAGCCCTGTCGTGGAGCAGAAACAAAATGTCTGGATTTTCCTCTCATGTGCCTTCCCCCTGGGTACCTATTTCTTTCTGTCTGCCTTCTGAGGTCTTTATTTTTATTTTTTTCCAAAGAAGTTAGCTAATAAAAGCCGTTAACTTTCCTAAAAAAAAAAAAAAAAAAAAGACTTGATTTCTAGTGGGAAACTTAGACTGTAACAAGGACCCAACTATTTTAACATGACAGTTCTACCCAGTAATAAATTACAGTTCTACCCTGTAATAAATTCCAAGAAGTACTGTGCTTTTAAATTTAGATTAATATTTCTCTTAAATGTAGTCTTGAGTGGACTACCCTGCACTCAGGGTGCGGCACACAATCATCCTCTGTTGATGGGCTTCTGTCCTGTTCTTTCATATACGCCTGTTTCAAATCCTCCATCGCTTAATGCTGTGGCTTTCAGTTGTCCTGGTGTATAGCACTATTTGGAATACATGTTTTTGAAATCACATCAGTCTTCTTGTGATAGGAGGCTTGTTTGTTTGTTTGTCTGTTTGTCTGTTTTTGAGATAGTCTCTGGTTGTCCTAGGACTTGCTATGTAGACCAGGCTGGCTTCAAACTCTCAGAGAGTTTGCCTTTGCGTGTGCCACCATCCCTGGGTATTTTGGCCTATGACCGGATTTTTAAAAATTGTCCTATGTTTCTGTAGGAGCCATGTTTCCCGCCTTCACCTGCTCAGCAGCCAGAAGGTCTAGGAGAGAGGCCATGCACACTGTGCTCATCACAGATGTAAGCTGTCTCCATCTTTCACTGTCCTCTTCAAGAAAAGAAAGGATAAGAAAAGGCTGTGTCTGGAGATGCAGACCTTTAATCCCAGCACTTGGAAGGCAGAGGGAAGAGGATCTCTGTGAATTTGAGGGTAGCCTGCTTTACAGAGTGAGTTTAAGGACAGCCAGGTTACAAAACAAAACAACCCACCAACCCAAACTCCTCCCCGGCAAAGGGAAAGTTCTTGGGAGTCACGTTGTGCAAACAGATTCAATGTCTGTGAAACATTTTGGGGGTAGGGGAAACAGGAGAACAGTGTATGGCTATATTGAGTTGAACAAGAAATTGTAGATTGGTTTCTAGAAGGTTGTGTGAATGAACCCTCCGACCAACAGGCATGAATATTCTGTCTTCCCTCTCTTCCTTCTCCAACACATGGCATTCATTAAACAATGCCTCAACTGTTTACCGTCAACACCTATGAAAGCTGTGTCCCTGTGATTACTAAGGCCTTTGAACATGCTTTCACATATATATTCACTGACCTTTTGAATTTCTTTAGAAATTGTCCTAATCATGTCCTTGGACTATTGTCATTGAGATTTCCTGGTTTTTGTTCATAGCAAATCACAGAGCAGAGCAGAGATCAAACATGAGAGAGAGCCATTGCCACAGCTGTGGTTAGAAAAGGAGTTACATTCAAAAAGGATGTATAGGTGGTGATAACCACATTGTAATGCGAACTCCTTCAAGTTGGGTAGAGGGTCGTGGTATTCACTGATCCCTCCCTTGATTTATTGTAACTCTTACGTGTTTTTAATTTTAAGCAGGTTCTACCTGCTGGAACCAGTTCTCTAAATGTGCTCTCACACAGACAGTGTCACATGGCAGGGGCACTAGGTTCCCAGAGAACTGGTTATGGGGAAAAATACCATCTTCACTTGTCTGGACCCACAGCTCTGGTAGAGGAATCAGGAGACTAGTGTATTTGGCTTCTCAAGCTATTCTGGACAGCAAAGGTTTTTAAAATTAATGTAGTGAGATTTTCTTTAGCATATCTTAATGCTATGTAAAAATAATATCGAGCTACCTTCCAAATATGGGCTCAATGTTTTACCTTTTTGTTTTTCTTTTTTTTTTTTTGTTTTTTTGTTTTTTTGTTTTTTTGTTTTTTGGTTTTTTGGTTTTTTGGTTTTTCGAGACAGGGTTTCTCTGTGTAGCCCTGGCTGTCCTGGAACTCACTCTGTAGACCTCGAACTCTGAAATCTGCCTGCCTCTGCCTCCCAAGTACTGGGATTAAAGGCGTGCGCCACCACTGCCAGGCATGTTTTACTTTTTAAACTCTTTTGTAGGTACAGAGTCTCACGTAACCCAGGCTGGTCTCTCCCTGGGAAACTGAGTATGACCTCGAATAGCTGCTTCTTCTGCCTGGCTCAAAGTTTGGTGCCACCACATCAGTTCTTCATCTCTTACCCCACGCTCTTTCTCGGTTTCTGCAAGTACTCTGTCTGGACCAGCTGTCAGACTCCTTTTTATTGTTCATTGTTTTACAACACTACCCTTCAATTTCATCCCTAAATTTCTTCAATGGAAGATTCAATCAAATTTCTATTGAATTTTACTGGAGTACCTGACAGCCTTCTTTTATATTTCAGTTTCTAAACTATTCAGTTCAGTTTTTTTTTTTTTTTTGGTGTGTTCTTTTTTGTCATGGAAACTTGAAACCAGTTAACACTATTTGAGGGGTTTTGAAACAATTGCTGGAAACTTTGGAACTAAGGGAACTGCAGGAACAGCCTTTCTGACTGGAAACCTGGGAAACACCCTCTTCAGAACAACCTGCCAGTCCTGACCGGCCAAAATCCCAGCTCAGATTCCAAGAAACTTTAAAGGTGATAATTAAGTGACTGGAAATTTGCATGCATATTTGTCAGCAAACTTAAAACTTTCCCTACTATTTTGCAAAATTATTTCAGAGATAATTCATATCTCTGTTTTAGTAATCTCTATTTAGCTGAATAAGGCTAGTTCTGATGGAAATGAACTTTGCCTATGACATCATTTCTGCTTTTCCCTTGTTCCAGTCCCTGTCTGGGCCTGCCTGTGTCCCCATGGCAGGGATGTCCTAACCTCTCCCTGCTGCTCACTGCTCAGATTCTTGACTCCTGAAGTGTGGAGAGCCTTTTGGGGTGGATTTGGTAGGAGTCTGACATTGGCCAAGGACAAGAAAATGGGCTGCTTGGCAGGATTCTGACATTATGGCATGATAAAGAAGTAAGTCCAGGCAGGAATCTGACATTAGGGTAGTACAAAGAAGCAGGCTTCAGTCATGGTTATGGCTTTAGTCTAGGACCAGGAAGTAGGTTTGGACATCCCGGTCATCCTTAGAGACAGTGATCTCTGGAGTGATCGTGGGACTTTGTGTTTATTGTCTTGCTTTTTCCTTGACTATTGTCTTGCTCGATTCCCTATTATAGCACACACCCTTAATACCTGCATGTAATTAAGGTGGTATAAAAGCTGATGGGAAAAATAAACCTTCTTTCAGTCCAAGAATGTATGAGGCCATGCTGCAATTTTTGTCTAATCGTCTCTTCCTTTTTAATCCTTGCTCCTTCTTTGGATATCCTGTTGACTGACTGAGCTGACTTGGGACAGGAGGAGGTCGGGAGACATCCTGCCTCCTCTGGCTCCTACTGGAGGAATGTTTGGTTCTGGGTCCCTTAGGTAGGATATCTGGGTCCCTTCAGGACCTCTAATTCTCTTCCCTCTCTGGCTATTGTCTGTCCTTGGCACACCAATCTGTCCATGACCGTCAAAACTGACTGTTTTATGCTGTCTGTGTTTCCATTTTGTTTTGTTGCTCGAATGTTCTGTGTTTCATGTTGAAAGAAAAAAAAATATTAAAGCTTTATCTGCTGGTTGTTCACCCCTTGATTTTGTTTTAACTTGTTTAAAAAAAAATAAATAAAAATCAGTCTCATTCGGCCTTTGGAGCCCTGCATCTGTAGTTAGGAGCCTAGCTCAGCTGAGAAGCCCTGCCAGGAGCTTCTCTGTACAAGCCGATCTTAAAAGGGCCAGAAGCTTCTCAGCTTCTTTGGTAAGGGAGCTACCAAAAAACAGTGTAATCATCCGAATATCCTAAATCAACATAAAGTATTAACACAAAATGCATTAGTTTATTAGATATCTGCCAGGACCCAAGTAATCTTAGGCGCAAGGAAATTAGTATAGGGTGTTCTCTGCTATGAAAACACAGAATATAAAAGACGGAAATGGTCTAAAATTTTATACTTTGGAAAACAGAACCAAAGGAGTATAAAAAGACATTCCATCCAAGTAGCCCTTGTAGAAGTGTCCCTTTCCTCAGAGACTAGGGGAGGTTCTCAATAGCCCCACACCTTGTTTCTCCATGCATTTACCTCAAGTAACATCCTTTACACCATCTATAGAGCATAACAAGAGCATTTTACTGACACTAGCAGGTCGCCATCAAAGAAATTACCCGAGTTTATAAAGGACAGGCGGGAAGAAACCCAGTGAAATCAGTGAGTCAAACCTGAAAATTTTCTTTCTTTTAATGGAGCAGTTACTCCTTTAATTTCTCTGTTTAAAATCAAACCGAAAACAAACATCAACTCTGTTATACACTAACGGTCTTTGAAGTACATCATTTGTACAAGAGAAGGACCAAGAACCAAGCTGTTTACAGAGATCCAAGCGTGAGTGAGAGAGAGCACAGCCCTCACAGCTTTTCTCATAGTGGGAGGAGCCACTTCATAATCACTGGCCCTGAACAAAGTTGCAGAATTCTTCACCAGGTACTTGAGGAAACCATGTAGATAGTTCAGTAATAAAGCAAGGCTTTTCTTATCTAGACATGTATAGACCAACATCGCTCCAATCTCACAAATAATCTCAGTAAATGTGGCGCTCCATACACCTGGGACATGGGTGCATCCGGGTGATCTGAGAGAATTTCAGCACACTGTGTTCTCTCAAGTGTATAGAGTATCAGAGTGCCCAACATTACATTGAAGTACTCCTTTATCCCTGCCACAACCTCATTAACAGCATACTCTTTGTTATCTGTATTTCCTGGAGACTTCTTATAATTTGCATAATCCTCAAAAATGGAACCCACATTCTCCTTGGCAGGAAGATAAAAAAGCTGCTTTATTCTGGTGATCAGGTCCCAGTCGTCCACAAGTCCTGGTTTCAGCTCCTCAGGAATCTGCACTTTAACTTCAACTCTGTTTATGAATGTTTCTTCGTTTTCAAGGGCAGGATCTACCCGGGCTCTCCTCTTCCTAGGAGGCTGAGGAAGATGGCTCACTGGTACTGCCACCATCTCCTTTTCCAGGTGTTTTCTGCTTGTTCTTTTTTGTTTTCACCTCAGCATGTTTCTGTTGCAGACCGGCTGCCATCCTCCCTGGAGCGGCCCCTCTCATCTTGCCCTCTGCATACTGTTCTGATTGGCCTTTTGAAGTTCTTGGATGTTTCTGCAAATTGGTGTCCATGTGTTTGAGTACTCTGCTTTCTGGCACCTGTTCATCCCAATTTTTATTCCAACCACTGCGATGGATGAAGTACTTCACTTGTTTGTCCTTTATGGCGACCCTTACATACTTGCTTCATAAGGAAGAGGCCCAAGAAAGCACAGTCCTCACTCGCTGTCTTAGTCAGGGTTTCCATTCCTGCACAAACATCATGACCAAGAAACAAGTTGGGGAGGAAAGGGTTTATTGAGCTTACACTTCCACACAGCTGTTCATCACCAAAGGAAGTCAGGACTGGAACTCAAGCAGGTCAGAAGCAGGAGCTGATGCAGAGGCCATGGAGGGATGTTCCTTACTGGCTTGCTTCCCCTGGCTTGCTCAGCCTGCTCTCTTATAGAACCCAAGAATATCAGCCCAGAGATGGCACCACCCACAAGGGGCCCTCCTTCACTTGATCACTAATTGAGAAAATGCCCTACAGCTGGATCTCATAGAGGCACTTCCCCAAGTGAAGCTCCTTTTCCTATGATAACTCCAGCCTGTGTCAAGTTGACACACCAAACTAGCCAGTACAATTGACCCCTTGTCAACTTGACACACCAACAAACATATCACTATTAAGCCTCAACCCTTACTTTCTTATTCATCCCCAAGATCTCAATAATGTAAAAAGTCCCACAGTCTTTACATATTAAAAGTTCAAACCCTTTAAAAATTCAAGTCTCTGAACTGTGGGCTCCACTAAAATACCTTCTTTCAAGAGGGAAAAATATCAGGGCACAGTCACAATCAAAAGCAAAACTCAAACTCCAATGGTTCAATGTCTGGGATCCAACTCACGATCTTCTGGGCTCCTCCAAGGGCTTGAGTCACTTCTCCAGCTCTGCCCTTTGTAGCACACACCTTGTCTTCTAGGCTCCAGCTGCCTGTACTCCACTGCTGCTGCTGTCCTTGGTGGTCATCGCATAGTACTGGCATCTCCAAGCCTCAACTCTTTTGCATGACCCCTTCAGTCCTGGGCCATCAATTACAACTGAGGGTACACTTTCACCAATGGCCTTCCGTGGCCTCTCAGCGTACCAAGCCTCAGCTGTTCTTCATGATGCCTTCATGCCTTCAAAAGCAGTACCACCTGGGTGACTCTTACACAGTACCAAGTCCTGCTACAGCACGAGGCACAACCTTGGCTATCTGGAACACACTCTCTGTGCTCTCAGAAAACACATCCCAGAAGATTTCACCTCAGTGATGCTGGTCTCTTCTTACTCACCGCTAATTTCTTAGCTCCAGCTAACCAGCATCAATAGTCCCAGTAACACAAAGGTTGACTTTAATGGTTTTGGTATCTTGTTACTCACAGCTGATTCTTCAGCCCCAGCTAACCAAAACCACAGAATCTTCATGGCCCCGATAAGAGTCTTTAATTTTCCCTCTGAAACTTCACAAGCCAGGCCTCCATCTTCTGCCTTGTTCTCAACATTATCTTCCAAGCTCCTACACAACAGTCTCACAGAGGTCTCATCACTGAATGGACCATCTAGCCCAAAGTTCCAAAGTCCTTCCACAGCCCTCTCCAAAACATGGTCAGGTTGTCACAGGAATACCCCACTACGCTGGTACCAATTTGTCTTAGTCAGGGTTTCCATTCCTGCACAAACATCATGACCAAGAAACAAGTTGGGGAGGAAAGGGTTTATTGAGCTTACACTTCCACACAGCTGTTCATCACCAAAGGAAGTCAGGACTGGAACTCAAGCAGGTCAGAAGCAGGAGCTGATGCAGAGGCCATGGAGGGATGTTCCTTACTGGCTTGCTTCCCCTGGCTTGCTCAGCCTGCTCTCTTATAGAACCCAAGAATATCAGCCCAGAGATGGCACCACCCACAAGGGGCCCTCCTTCACTTGATCACTAATTGAGAAAATGCCCTACAGCTGGATCTCATAGAGGCACTTCCCCAAGTGAAGCTCCTTTTCCCTATGATAACTCCAGCCTGTGTCAAGTTGACACACCAAACTAGCCAGTACACTCGCCCTCCTGGAATAAGTGATTTGTCACCTCCTCCTCCTTTCACCACCCCAACAGTTCCCCCAAAACTGTCCCCTACTCTTGACCCAACCCAATTTCTGAAAACTGCTTCCTTAGACTCACCTTTCCTTTCATAAAATAGGAATCTGCAGGGTGCAAGATAAGCACTCCGATTTCTGATCTCCGGAGTCACAAGGATGGTTGTGCTGTAGAGGACTGTCTGAGAATGCCCAGTTTCCAGCTACTGCTGTCTGAAGGACACTCCTCACTGAAGGCAGAGTCATGTCATACTTCATGCCTTTGATAGCATAAAGTAGGTGCCACACAGGGAGTTAAACCCTTTTATGTCTAGTGCACTGAGCACATAACCTTTTTACCCTCTGTAGTGCCAAGAACTGTGACTACATCAGTAGCTAGAGCAGCCATAGGGATGCTCCTGGTACTCAGGTTCCACGCCTCTTATCAAAACGGAGAACTAGGTGAGAGGGTTCAGTGTGCGGGAGCATGTGCCAGGGAGCCCGATGGCCTGAGTTCTGTCCCCAGGACCCACATGGTGGAAGGAGGGAACAAGCTCCTATGAGTTCTCTGACCTCCGCACGTGTGTAATGCATGCCAGTGCATGCATGGAGACCTACAGAAATCTTTAAGAGAAGAGGGTAAGAGTCTGTGTCCAGTCATTTAGATCTACTTTAAATTAAAATTTTAAATAATTTTTAAATTACTTCATGATACTAGGAATGGAGTCAAAGGCAGAGACAAGCAGACGCTGGGAGTTTGAGGCCAGCCTTGTCTACATAGTGGATTCTTGGCCATTACATTGTGAGACCCCATCTCTAAATAATAAACAAACACAAGAAGCTGATAGAAGGATATACTAGCCTAAGACAGTTCCCAAATATATTGCTGAGGTACATAAGTAACATATTATGTATTGACAAGGTATAATAATTAAATGTTTCCTTTGGTTGTCTTCGGAATAATGCATAGGAATGCTAACTTCTGTCTGGGAACTTGACCTGTTGTAACGGAAGGGAGGTCAAGATAATCTTCCAGGGAAGGATAAGTGTCTACAGAGTATAAAAAATTTCCATCTCTGAGACAACCCTAGTATTATAATGGAGTGAAAAGAATAAGATTCTTTTCATGTGCTTTGACATTTTCAAGAGAGATCAGAAACTTGAGAATAGAAAAAGATTCTTCCATAATGAACTGCTTTTTTTTTTTTTAAAGGATTAAAGAACTGACTTGTAACTAAATACACTCCTGGTGAGAATTATACAGTCTTTTCTTGCTTTGGCTGAGAGCAGTCAACCATCTGTTAATTTGAATATTTTTGTTTTAGTCTTCTTCATTAAAAAAAAAAGTATATAAAGCACTAAATAGAATAAAAGAGAAAAAAATGTCTATGACACTTTCTAGTTTGGTAATGGAATTTGCTACCATGCCTATAAACTTATTGAAATAAGACCAGACCATTAACTGGGATGATCTGCTAGGATGCTCTCCTTTGTTCTATTTTCAACAACTGTACTGGCTGGTTTTGTGTGTCAACTTGACAGAGGCTTGAGTTATCACAGAGAAAGGAGCTTCACTTGGGGAAGTGCCTCCATGAGATCCAGCTGTGGGGCATTTTCTCAATTAGTGATCAAGTGGATAGGGGCCTTGTGGGTGGTACCATCTCTGGACTGGTAGTCTTGGGTTCCATAAGAAAAAAGCCCAGTAAGCCAGTAAGAAATATCCCTCCACCGCCTCTCCATTAGGCCCTGTTTCCTGATCTGCTTGAGTTCCAGTCCTGACCACCTTTGGTGATGAACAGCAATTTGGAAGTATAAGCTGAATAAACCCTTTCCTCCCCAACTTGCTTCTTGACTATGATGCTTTGTGTAGAAATACACACCCTGACCAATGCCACAACAATAGCAATTACCTCATAAATGACCAAAGTTAAGTTAACTGTTTCCCATTAGAATTGCAGTCACAGGCTGGCCAATGGTTAAGTAGAGTTGTACACATCACCTTTTCCTGAATGTCGTAGTCTCTAAACTTCAACTAGATTTAATTTCTCTGGCATTATATATGAAAAGCCAAATTCCAGTTTCCTCTAGACCTAAGCAGCAATGACACAATACATTTCTTTCCAGTAAACTACATGGGCCTCAAATATCACTCTTTGAGGCTGCCAAGATGTAGACTATTTGCTGACTTCCAGGGAAGATTGAGAAACCCAGCTCTGTTGAGCAACTAAAATAGTTATACCATGGAACAAGATACTAAGACAGCTTTAATTACTCACTCTTGGGTGACAACTGTACTTTTAAAAGTTTTTAAGAAGAAAATACCATGACCTTTGGCCTACACTCTGGAGCACAAACCAAGAGAGACCCAAATTGTGTGAAAATTATTCAATCCCCACAAAAATCAGTCATCAATGATGTCTTATAACTATAACTCTAGAATATTTGTTGTTTTTTTGTACACATATTTCTAATTTATTATGGAAAAGGTGAACTGACAGCTTCTCTTTAACAGTAACCAGTAAAATTAATCTCCAAGATAACTTAGTACAAAAGAGGTCTGTTTCAGAAATAAAAAACAAAGAAACATAAAACAAAAAATTTACATAAGTTTTTAGATTTTATTTTAAGACAGGCAAGGAAAAGAGGAGAAATCAAAAGAAGCAAAACACAAATCCACCCTGGTTGCACAGTCCAGTTGCCAACCCTCTGTCCCTCCGTCCCTCCCTCCCTCTGTCTGTCCATTCCTCCCTCCCTCCCTCTTCCTTGGCTTCACAGATGAGGCTTCTGGGTCCCGATTCTCTCTAGCATGGCTTTGCTCAGTTAGTGTCCATGCATTCCATATAAGCATCCAACTGTGCGTCCAACTCCTCTGCAGTGAGCTGCTGCTTCGAGTTGCTGCTGGCCCCTGGACCTTGTCCCCTGTAGCCTGCACGTGTCCATGTCCTGGTGCCTCCAGCTTGGGAACCTCCCGAGCCCCGGTTTCTTGTCATGCTGCCTCTGTTTCTGCTTTGTGCAGGTCTTGGTCGCATAGCAAGGTGGGATGTGAGGAGCTGGATCTTCATGCGGCGGCCATCCAAAGGCACACCAGTGTACTCTTGCATAGCCTTCAGGGCATCTGCTTCGCGTTCAAAGTGCACACGTGCTGTCCCTAAACTGTGTCCAGAGCGATCATAGTGCACGGTGGCTTTCTTCAAAGTTCCAGATGAAGCAAAGACTTCCCGTAGATCAGCATCGGACACTCCAAAGTCCAGGTTGGACACAAGCAGCTGCCCACCTCTCTCCACTCTGGCTCCACCCACGAAGCCACTGTGGCCTAGGTCCTGCTGCCACTTGTGAGGACGTTGCTTCTGTTGGCTGTATGGTGCCAGGCGTTTCCTGCCGCGGAGGGCCATGGCAGCCAGCTTCCTCCTAGGCCCGCTGCCTCCTGCTTGGATGCCACGGAAGCCCTGGGAGCTGGCCCTGCTGCGACCCTGGCCCCAGGACCGACCGCCTTGCTGCCTCCGGTTCAGCTTGATGATGTCATCCAAAGACAGGTCCACTTGGTTAGCCATCGCCAGTGTGGATTCCTGCAGCAGATCCAGCAGACCTGTTTGGAAAACAAAGGTTTTACCTTATGTTCAAAGGACCTCCATGGGTTTAGCATATTAAATCATTGAGCAACAAACAGGGAAGAGGTCCTGAGACCTTGATGAGGAAAAACAAGAATTTTCAACTTGAACACTGTATACCCACAAACCTTTGAATTTAACCCATTAGAGGTACCTGTATCTTCTACTTGTTTTGTAAATGATAGAACTGGTTAACTACAATTCTGGTCTACTCAGAATGATTCCCATACAACTATTAACACCACAGTTTCAAAACAACATTGGAAACATCTGAACATGCAATCCCAATCAGCTGAGGACAGTCTCTGGGTACCAGGAAGGCTGTGAGACACGGGGGCTTAGTGTTTAAGACACTGGGCTCAGCCATCGATTCCATTGGAATGAGACTCACTGGGTCCCGTGCTCAGATTCATCTCAATGTCTTTAATGGTGCAGACAGAGAACAGTGGTTTGTTTGTTTGTTTGTTTTACCTTTAAGAACTACTCAGACTCTGTAGCCTAGAACTTGATACATGGCCCAGGCTGGCCTCAGAATCATAGATTTGCTTAACTCCCTCTACCGAGTAGAAGAGAAAAGCCATGGGCCACTATGCCCAGCTCAGAGAGATATTTTTGAGGCCAGAATCTTTCTTCTGAATCTTTGAAATGAAAAACCATCATCACCATGTTAGTCAGTTAGAGAGGCAGAACTTACAGAATGAATCTCTATATACATAAAGAAAGGGGATTGATTTGAATGACTTACAAGCTGTGGTCCCTCTAATCCAATGGTTTACTATGGATAGAAAGTTCAGGACTCCAGAATCCACTCAGTCCACAAGGATGGAGGTCTCAGCTGGTCTTCCGTAGAGATGCTGGGATTCCGGTGAAGGAACGGACTTGCTAGCGAGCTGAGAGCAAGCAGGCAAAGAACTAAAGCTCCTTCTTGCATGTCTTTATATAGGCTTGGAGAAGAAGGTGTGGCCCAGATTAGAAGAGATTGGAATCTAAGTCAATTGAGCCTGAGTGAATGTCCTCAGGCAAGAGTGGGATTAAAGGTGTGTGTCTGCCTGCCTGGAGATCTGGATTAGAGGCGATCTAACTGCAGGGCAGTAGCAGCACAAACCTTTAATCCCAGCATTTGGGAGGCAGAGGCGAGGCAGGCAGAATTCTGAGTTCGAAGCGAGGTTGGTCTACAGAGTGAGTTCCAGGACAGCTAGGGCTACACAGAGAAACCCTGTCTCCCAGAAAGACCAAAAAAAAAAAAAAAAAAACCCAAAAGTGACTTAATCATGATCTGCTCCTGTCACATTAAGCACCACACCTATAAGCTTTTTGAAATCAGACCAGACCTCCACTTGGGATGCTCTGCTAGTAATCATTTCCTTGTTTTCTGCTTTCAACAACCATCGCAATTACCTCTGAGTCAAACCAACTGTTTCCCATGACAGTTGCAGTCACAGGCTGGCCAATGGTGAAGTAGAATTGTGTCTGCCACCATCTCCTGAATGTTTTAGTCTCTAAATTTTCAACAGGATTTAACTTTCTCTGCCCTTGAATATGAAAACTCCAAATGCCAGTTTCCTCCACTTCCAATGAGCAATGACACTATACTTTTCTTGCTAGTAAAGTACATGGTCCCCAAATATCACTCTGAGACCCTGAGATATAGTATATTTGCTGACTTCCAGCAAAGATTGAGAAACCTAGCTCGATTGAACCACTAAAAGAGTTATACCATGTAACTGGATTCTAGGCCAGCTTTAATTCCATTCTTTTGGGTGACAACAATATTTTTAGGCCACACTTGTAAATGTTTTTAAGAGGCAAATGCTATGACCTTTGGCCTTCCCTCTTGAACACAGACCCACAAAGATCCAAACTGTGTAAACATTATTCTATCACCAGTGTTAGGGTTCTTTCTCAGCTCCACCCCACACTTACCTGGCAATAGCCAGGTAGGTCTGACCCATATCAAAGGGGCTGCTTGCCCCTCCTCTCTCTGTCTCTCTCTCTCCTCCTCTTGTTCTCTTGGGCTCTTCCATTCCCCTTTCCCATCCCCCCTCTCTCCACAAGGTCATAGCCAGCTTCTACTTTTCTCCCCCTCTCTGTCTTTCTCTTCCTCTTAACTCTCCCCCTTAACTCCCCTCCCCATGCCCCAAAGAAACTCTCTTCTATACTAGACCATCCTGTGTGTGGTCCCTCCTGGTGAAGGGTTACCTCTGCATGGGTCCACTGAGGCACGCCCTTCCCCCCACAGGCCCAGAGAACATAATCTTATGCCACTTTCTACTTTGATGATTACAACAACCACAAAAATCAGTCTTTAAGATGACTTACTACTTTATTACCCTAGAATACTTGTTTATTTTTATTTTGTTTTTTTTCCCCAAAAAACATTTCTCTTTTATTATGGCGAAAGGCAAGTATAAGTTCCCTACCAACAGAAACCAAGGTTACTTGGCAACATCAGAACCCAGTTCTCCTACCTCATTTAGTCCCAGATATCCCAACACACCAGAAACGCAAGAGTTGGATTTAAAATTTCATCTCATGATGCTGATAGAGGACTTCAAGAATGACATAAATAACTCCCTTAAACAAATACAGCAGAACATGGGTCAACAGGTAAAAACTCTTAAATGTGAAACACGAAAATTCCTTAAAGAAATACAGGAGCTCATGGGTCAACAGGCAAAAGCCCTTAAAGAGTAAACACAAAAATCCCTTAAAGAATTACAGGAAATCACAAACAAACAAGTGAAGCAACTGAACCAAACCATCCAGGATCGAAAAATGGAAGTAGAAACAATAAAGAAATCACAAAGCGAGACATCTCTGGAGATAGAAAACCTTGGAAAAAATTCAGGAGTCATAGATGCAAGCATGAACAACAGAATACAAGAAAAAGAATCTCAGGTGCTGAAGATACCATAGAAAACACTGATTCAACAGTAAAAGAATATGAAAAATGCATAAAGCTTGTAACCCAAAACATCCAGGAAATCCAGGACACAGTGAGAATACCAAACTTAAGGATTATAGGTGTAGAAGAGAGTGAAGATTTCCAGCTTAAAGGGCCAGTAAATATCTTCAACAATGTTATAGAAGAAAAGTTACATAACCTAAAGAAAGAGATGCCCATGAACATATAAGAAGCCTACAGAACTCCAAATAGATTCGACCAGAAATGAAATTCCTCCCATCACATAATAATTAAAATGCCAAATTCACTAAACAAAGAAAGAATATTAAAAGCAGTAAGGCAAAGAGGTCAAGTAACAAAGGTAGACCTATCAGAATTACACCAGACTTCTCACCAGAGACTATGAAAGCCAGAAGAGCCTGGGCAGATGTCATACAGACCCTAAGGGATCACAAATGCCAGCCCAGGCTGCCATACCCAGCAAATTTCTCAATTACCATGGTATTTGAGAAAAAACCAAGGTATTCCTTGAGAACATCAAATTTACACAATATCTTTTCATAAATCCATCCCTACAAAGGATAATAGATGGAAAATGCCAATATAAGGGGACAAGTACAGCCTAGAAAAAGCAAGATAGATCTTCTTTCAACAAACCCCCCAAAAGATAACCAAACAAACATAAAAATAACATCAAAAAATAACAGGAAGGAACAACCAGTATTCCTTAATATCTCTTAACATCAATGGACTCAATTCCCCAATAGAAAGACATAGACTAACAGACTGGATACGTAAACAGGACCCAACATTTTGCTGTATACAGGAAACATATCTCAGTGTTAAGACAAACACTACCTCAGAGTAAAAGGCTGGAAAACAATTTTCCAAGCAAATGGTCCCAGGAAACAAGCTGGATTATCCATTCTAATATCCAATAAAATAGACTTTCAACCAAAAGTTATCAAAAAAAGATGCAGAACACTTTATACTCATGTATAAAAATCTGTGAAGAAGAACTCTCAAGTCTGAACATCTAAACTCCAAATACAAAGGCACCCTCATTCGTAAAAGAAACTTTACTAAAGCTTAAAGCACACATTGCACCTCACACAATAATTGTGGGTGACTTCAACACCCCATTCTCCTCATTGGACAGATCAGGAAAACTAAACAGAGACACAGTGAAACTAACAGAAGTTTTGATGTTGTGTTTCTACAGCAGGCAGGTAGAGCTCAGAAGACTTGGATGGGTGAATTGTCTCCTCTGACTCTGGTACCCGGAGTCTGTTCTCAGCTGACTGGGATTGCATGTTCAGATGTTTCCAACGTTGTTTGGAAACCATGGTGTTAATAGTAGTATTGGAATCATTCCAAGTAGACCAAAATTGTATTTAACTAGTTCTATCATTTGCAAAACAGGAAAAGATTCAGCTACCCATATTAAATTCAAAGGTTTGTTGGTATATACAGTTCAAGTTGAAAATTCTTCCTTTTCCTCATCAAGTTCTCAGGACCTGTTCCCTGTTGCTCAATGATTTAATATGCTAAAACCACGGAGATACTTTGAGCATAAGGTAAAAACTTTGTTTTCAAAACAGGTAGACTCGATCTGAGGCCCGAATCTGCCCTCACAACAGCTGACAAAATGGACATGTTTTTGGAGGAGATCATTAAGCTGAATCAAAGCCTGCGAGGAGGCCCTTTCTGGGGATGGAGTCGGAGAAGGTCCAGATCCCAGTTCTTCAAAGACACAGTACAGTCCTCTGCTTTGGTGAAAACAGGCGGCAGGCCTATGAGGAATGAGCCTGCTATCACCCGAGGTGGCAGGTACCTGCTGGCCCCAAACAACAGACCAAAGCAACTTCTGGATACTAAGCATCAATGACAGCAGTTTCCACAGGTGGAGCCTGCGTGGAGACCAGTGAGAAGCTGCTCCTGTCAAGACTGGACTTAGGAGTGTCTGATGATGCTGATCTACGGGAAGTCTTTGCTTCACCTGGAACTTTGAAGAAAGCCACCGTGCACTATGGATCGCTCTGGACACAGTTTAGGGACAGCACGTGTGCACTTTGAACGGGAAGCAGATGCCCTGAAGGCTATGCAAGAGTACACTGGTGTGCCTTTGGATGGCCGCCGCATGAAGATCCAGCTCCTCACATCCCACCTTGCTATGCAACCAAGACCTGCACAAAGCAGAAACAGAGGCAGCATGACAAGAAACCGGGGCTCGGGAGGTTCCCAAGCTGGAGGCACCAGGACATGGACACGTGCAGGCTACCGGGCACGAGGTCGAGGGGCCAGCAGCAACTCAAAGCAGCAACTCACTGCAGAGGAGTTGGACGCACAGCTGGATGCTTATACAGCCATGATGGACACCAGCTAAACAGCCTAGCAGATGCGCACAAGTAACAAGACCCAGAAGCATCATCTGTGATGCTTAGAGGGAGGGTTGGCAACTGGACTGTGCAGACAATGGTGGATTTGTGTTTTGCTTCTTTTTTATTTCTTCTTTTTGTTTTTTCTGTTTTAAAATAAAATCTAAAAACTCATGTAATTTTTTTTCCATTTTTTTTTCCTGAAACAAACCTGTTTTAAACTAAGTTATTTTGGGGATAAATTTTACTGGTTACTCTTGAGAAGAAGATGTCATTTTCACCTTTGCCTTAATAAAACCAAAAATGTGTGTAGGAAAAAAAAAACAAGTATTCTAGGGTCATATACTAATAAGACATTGTTGATGACTGATTTTTGTAGTGAGAGGGTTCATTCACACAACCTTCTAGAAAACAATCTAGAATTTCTTTTTCAATTCAACATAGCCATACACTGTTCTCCTGCTTCCCCCACCCCCAAAATGTTTCACAGACATTGAATCTGTGTGTGCTCAACGTGACTCCCAAGAACTTTCTTTTTAGGGGGGAGAGGGTTGGGTTTGTGGGTTGGTGGATTATTTGATTTTGTTTAGTTTTGTTTTGTAACCTGGCTGTCCTTGACCTCATTCTGTAAAGCAGGCTACTATTGAAATCAGAGAGATCCTCTTACATCTGCCTTCCAAGTGCTGGGATTAAAGGTGTGCATCTCCAGACACAGCCTTTTGTTTTCTTTTCTTGAAGATGACAGTGAAAGCTGGAGGCATCTTACATCTGTGATGAGCACTGTGTACATGGCCTCTCTCCTTGACCTTCTGGCCAGTGAGTAGCTGGAAGCAGGAAACATGGTTCCTATAGGAACAGGACATTTTTTATAAACCCAGTCATGGGCCAAAATACCTAGGGATGGTGGCACACACAAAGGCAGACTCTCTGGGAGTTTGAAGCCAGTCTGGTCTACATAGCAAGTCCTAGGACAGCCAGAGACTTTGTTTCAAAAACAGACAGACAAAAAAATAAGCCTACTATCACAATAACACTGACGTGATTTCAAAAACATGTTTTCCAAATGATGCTATACACTAAGACAACTAAAAGTCATCGCAGCCCTATTTATAATAGCTAGAAGCTGGAAAGATCCCAGATGTCCCTCAAGGGAGGAATGGATACAAAAAATGTGGTATATATACACAATGGAGTACTATTCAGACATTCGAAACAATGAATTCATGAAATTCTTAGACAAATGGATGGAGCTGGAGAACATCATACTAAGTGAGGTAACCCAGTCTCAAAAGAACATTCATGGTATGCACTCACTGATAAGCGGATATTAGCCTAGAATCTTGGAATACCCCAGGCACAATCCACATATCAAACGATGTCCAAGAAGAAAGAAGGAGTGGCCCCTGGTTCTGGAAAGGCTCAGTGCAGCAGTGCAGGGGAATACCAGAACAGGGAAGTGGGAAGGGGTGGATGGGGGAACAGGGGAAGGGAAAAGGGCTTATGGGACTTTCGGGGAGCAGGAAGCCAGGAAAGGGGAAATCATTTGAAATGTAAATAAAGAATATATCGAATAAAAAAAGCAATGGAAGATTTGAAATAGGCATACAGGAAAGAACAGAACAGAAGCCCATCCACAGAGGATGAACCGTCCCACACCCTGAGTGCAGGATAGTCAGCATGAGTCCGCATCTAAAAGAAATTTACATTTAAAAGCAGAGTGCTTCTTGGATTTTATGACAGTGTAGAACTGTAATTTATTACATGGTAGAACTGTCATGTTAAAGTAATTGGGTCCTTGGGTCCTTGTTATTGTCTAATTTTCCCACTAGAAATCAAGTCTTTATGATAAGCTATCTTTTTTTTTTTTTTTGGTTTTGGTTTTGGTTTTTCAAGACAGGGTTTTTCTGTGTAGTCTTGGCTGTCCTGGAACTCACTCTGTAGACCAGGCTGGCCTCGAACTCAGAAATCCTCCTGCCTAGGCCTCCTAAGTGCTGGGATTACAGGCGTGTGCCACCACACCCGGTGCGATTAGCTATCTTTTTATTTTTCAAGAAAGAAAGAGTTTATTTTGTTTTACTGCTCATCAGTTTGACAAGTTAGAAGGAATACACAATATCCATGGTGCTGGTGAAAGTACATACAAAGTGGCCTGTCAGACGCCACAGAATATAAGTTGATAGTCAATCTGATACCTAACATACATTTATCATATCTATGAGTATATCTTCCCTTTGACCACACATATGTTATAAATTCATCAAGTACACAAAAGGTGTAGATGTATAACAGTGGAATCACTTTTGTAACAGCAAAGACTGGCTAATAGCTCACCAGTAATAATTATATTTCCACATTGTAGACTTCCACGGGACTACTAACATTAATATAGTCCATTACCTACATGAATGGTAAATTGGCTAAAACTTTATTTTTTATTAGATTCAAAAAAAAATATATTTATACCAGTCATAAAATCATGAACATGTTATTAAATGAACATAAATAGATTAAGTCTTTTGTTTTTTTTTTTTTTAAGTAGGACTTAAAATCATAGCTCTTACTATGGTACAAACCCAAAATAAGAACAGTTTTTAGCCATTGGAGTTCATTGTAGTATCTTCAAGGACCCTCATATCACCAAAGGATTTTACCTCCATAGTAGGAAAGCTAAGAGTTGAGAGTTCTATTGCACCAAGGAATGAATTGTAGGCACAATTATTTGGATACAGATTTCAAGCAATGGTCAAAGCTATTTGTCTTGAGTGATTGTCATCATTCTTAGCCCACAGATAACAGGTTACATTTATTTAAGAAATAGTATGTGTATTAAGATGGTCTATCCATGAAGTCACTCATCAACTGTTTCAATGAACAATGGCACTGGTAGGAGGGTGGCACAGACATTAGGTGAGGATAAGATTCTGGTTCATTGGTTGTGATGATTTTGAAAAGCATTCATCTCAGAAAAAGAGTCACTTATAAGGTCATCTTCTTCAAAATTGATAAAATAATTATAAATATCAAGCAAAACATTAAGTCTCACTCTTTGTTGTTCTCTTGTGATCCATCTTGTGAAAACAAAAAGGAAAAGAAAGAAGTAAGAAGGAAAGAAAGAAAAAATAAGAAAGAAAGCCCTTAAAAATAAAAATTTTAAAAGGTTAAAGTATTTGCATAGTCAAATATTATGCTAAGTGCCCATAATCCCAACTCCTTTGATGGCTGCTGCTTAGGTGACCTGAGACAGACCTTTTGTTTTTTTTTTTCTTGTTTTTTGTTATTTGTTTTTTTTGCACTGTTTTTATCCGAGACCGAGTTTCCCTGTGTAGTCCTGGCTGTCCTAGAACTCACTCAGTAGACCAGGCTGGCCTCGAACTCAGAAACCCACCTGCCTCCCAGAGTGCTGGGATTACAGGCATGTGCCACCACCGCCCAGTGACGAAGATATTTAATTCAACTATCTCAGAAGCATGGGGATCTCTGAGAGACCCTCACCAACTTGGTCTACCCCAGAATTCAAGAAGAAGAGATCTACTTCTCCAGATCTTGAGGCAGGCAGACACACAACTTTAATCCCACTCTTGCCTGAGGAAATTCACTCAGGCTCAATTGACTTAGATACCAATCTCTTCTAATCTGGGCCACACCTTCTTCTCCAAGCCTATATAAAGACATGCAAGAAGAAGCCTTTGCTTTTTGCCTGCTTGCTCTCAGCTCTCTAGCAAGTCCGTTCCTTCACCAGAATCCCAGCATCTCTACTGAAGACCAGTTGAGACATCCATCCTTGTGGACTGAGTGGATTCTGGAGTCCTGAACTTTCTATCCATAGCAAACCATTGGATTAGGGGGACCACAGCTTGTAAGTCATTCAAATGAATCCCCTTTCTGTATGTATGTAGAGATTCATTCTGTAAGTTCTGCTTCTCTAGAGAACCATGACTAACATGGTGACAATGGTATTTCATTTCAAAGATTCAGAAGAAAGATACTGGCCTCAAAAATATCTCTCTGAGGACCCTGGGCCTGAAAAGATTGGATCCAGTTTTGTAGACCCAGAAAAGAGAAATCGTGGTGGGTAGGCGGGATGATTGGGGAATAGTTGGGGGGAGAGGAATTTTGATTTCCTTTGGGCGTCTAGGTTACAGTTGCCAAGCGTTGCTTCCATTGGTGTTCTGTCTCTTCATGGAGTGTAATGATTTGTGGTGTGAAAAAGAAGAAAAAAAATCCCAAGACTTAAACTGAACATCCAGCTCTAAAGTGTACTGGCTTTTAAGTAATGTGGACATTTTGAAATTGTGTATTTTGGAGGTTTATAGTTTTCACTCTACTTATGTCTGTTAGCATGGTTTTGTTGTTGTTGTTGTTGTTGTTGTTGTTGTTTATCACCTTCTGATAAAATATACAGATCTTGTTATTTTCTTCTGTAGCCCGGGTCTTACTATGCTGCCCTGGACTGTCTATAGCTGTCTAGGTGTAGTAGCAGGCTGTCGTCGACCTTGAAAAGATCCTCCTGTCTCTGCCTCTTGAGGGCTGGGATCTTGTGGTGGCATTTGCCACCACACTGAACCCTTTTTGAGTTTACTCTGTTTTATTTGTGACAGTGTGCCCCTATGCAAACCTGGACAATCCGGTTCTATTTTATTTTGTGTTCAAATTTCTTATGGGTGTGTTTGCTGGTGTGTTTCTACAGTAGTAGGGTTGAGCTCAGAAGTCTTGGATGGGTGAATGGTCTCCTCGGAGATGCTGGTGCCCAGAGACTGTCCTCAGCTGATTGGGATTGCATGTTCAGATGTTTCCAATGCTGTTTGGAAACGGTGGTGTTAATAGAAGTGTAGGACTCATTTTGAGTAGGCCAGAATTGTAATTAACCAGTTCTATCATTCAGAAAACAGAGTAAACTAGGAGAAGATACAGGTACCTCTAATGGGTTAAATTCCAAGGTTAGTGGGTAGATAGCGTTCAAGCTGAAAATTCTTGTTTTTCCTCATCAAGGTCTCAGGACCTCTTCCCTGTTTGTTGCTCAATGATTTGATAGGCTAAAGCCAGGGAGATCCTTTGAAGCTCAGGTAAAACCTTTGTTTTCCAAACAGGTCTGCTGGATCTGCTGCAGGAATCCACACTGGCGATGGCTAACCAAGTGGACCTGTCTTTGGATGACATCATCAAGCTGAACCGGAGGCAGCAAGGGGGTCGGTCCTGGGGCCAGGGTCGCAGCAGGGCCAGCTCCCAGGGCTTCCGTGGCATCCAAGCAGGAGGCAGCGGGCCTAGGAGGAAGCTGGCTGCCATGGCCCTCCGCGGCAGGAAACGCCTGGCACCATACAGCCAACAGAAGCAACGTCCTCACAAGTGGCAGCAGGACCTAGGCCACAGTGGCTTCGTGGGTGGAGCCAGCGTGGAGAGAGGTGGGCAGCTGCTTGTGTCCAACCTGGACTTTGGAGTGTCCGATGCTGATCTACGGGAAGTCTTTGCTTCCTCTGGAACTTTGAAGAAAGCCACCGTGCACTATGATCGCTCTGGACACAGTTTAGGGACAGCACGTGTGCACTTTGAACGCGAAGCAGATGCCCTGAAGGCTATGCAAGAGTACACTGGTGTGCCTTTGGATGGCCGCCGCATGAAGATCCAGCTCCTCACATCCCACCTTGCTATGCAACCAAGACCTGCACAAAGCAGAAACAGAGGCAGCATGACAAGAAACCGGGGCTCGGGAGGTTCCCAAGCTGGAGGCACCAGGACATGGACACGTGCAGGCTACTGGGGACAAGGTCGAGGGGCCAGCAGCAACTCGAAGCAGCAGCTCACTGCAGAGGAGTTGGACGCACAGTTGGATGCTTATATGGAATGCATGGACACTAACTGAGCAAAGCCATGCGAGAGAGAATCGGGACCCAGAAGCCTCATCTGTGAAGCCAAGGAAGAGGGAGGGAGGAAGGGAGGGATGGACAGACAGAGGGAGGGAGGCAGGGAGGCAGGGAGGCAGGGAGGGAGGGAAGATTGAGGGACAGAGGGTTGGCAACTGGACTGTGTAGACCAGGGTGGATTTGGGGTTTGCTTCTTTTGATTTCTCCTCTTTTCCTTGCCTGCTTGAAAATAAAATCTAAAATCTAATGTCAATTTTTGGGTTTTGAGTCTTTCTTAGTTTGTTTCTGATTTCTGAAACAGACCTCTTTTGTCCTGAGTTATTTGGGGGATGAATTTGACTTGTTGCTCCTGGCATTTTCACCTTTGACATAAGAAAAGGGAAAGGTGTGTGGGGGAAGGGTGTGAACTAAAAATCAAACAAACAAACAAAAACAAGAACAAGAACAAGACCAAGAACAACAACAACAAAAAAAACCAAGAATGCTAGGGTAATAAGTAGTAAGTCATCTTTGAGACTGATTTTTGTGGTTATTGTAATCATCAAAGTAGAAAGTGGCATAAGTTTATGTTCTCTGGGCTGTGGGAGAAGGGGGAAAGGGCATGTGTCAGTGGACCCATGCAGAGGCAACCTTTCACCTGCTGGGAAAGTAGAGGAGAGAGTTTCTTTGGGGCATGGGGACAGGAGTTAAGGGGGAGAGTTAAGAGGCAGAGGAAGGCAGAGAGGAGGAGAGAAGTAGAAGCTGCCCATGACCATGTGGAGAGAGGGGGGATGGGAAAGGGGAATGGAAGAGCTCAAGAGAACAAGAGGAGGAGAGAGAGACAGAGAGAGGAGGGGCAAGCAGCCCCTTTGCTGTGGGTCAGACCTACCTGGCTATTGCCAGGTAAGTGTGGGGTGGAGCTGAGAAAGAACCCTAACACTGGTGATACAAGAATGTTGACACAGTTGGGGTCTCTGTGGGTCTGTGTTCAAGAGTGAGGGCCAAAGGTCATGGTATTTGCCTCTTCAAAACAGTTACAGATCTGGCCTACAAATACAGTTGTCACCCAAGAGAGCACAATTAAAGATGGCCTAGAATCCAGTTACAGGCTATAACTATTTCAGCGGTTCAATGGAGCCAGGTTTCTCAATCTTCGCTGGAAGCCAGTAAATATTCTACATCTCAGGGTCTCAGAGTGATATCTGGCCATATCAGGTAGTTTACCAGCAAGGAATCTATAGTGTCATAGCTCGGTGGGAGTGGAGGAAACTGGCATTTGGGGTTTTCATAGACAAGGGCAGAGACCTTAAATGCTCTTGAAAATGTAGAGACTAAAACTTTCAGGCAATGGTGGCAGGCACAACTCTCCCTAACCACTGGCCAGCCTGTGACTGCAACTGTCATGGGAAACAGTTCATTTGACTGGGGTCATTGAAGAGGTCATTGCCATGGTTGTGGAAAGCAGAACAAAAAGGAAGTGATCCTAGCAGAGCATCCCAAGTGGAGGTCTGGTCTGAATTCAAAGAGCTTATAGGTGTGCTGCTTAATGTGACACGAGGAGATCATGATTAGGTCACTTCTTTGCAGAGCTCCAGGCAGGCAGGCAGGCAGGCAGGCCAGCAGACAGGCAGGCAGGCAGGCAGGCAGGCAGGCAGACACACACCTTTAATCCCACTCTTGCCTGAGGACATTCACTCAGGCTCAATTGACTTAGATTCCAATCTCTTCAAATCTGGGCCACACCTTCTTCTCCAAGCCTATATAAAGACATGCAAGAAGAAGCTTTTGCTCTTTGCCTGCTTGCTCTCAGCTCGCTGGCAAGTCCGTTCCTTCACTGGAATCCCAGCATCTCTACTGAAGACCAGCTGAGACCTCCATCCTTGTGGACTGAGTGGATTCTGGAGTCCTGAACTTTCTATCCATAGCACACCATTGGATTAGGGGGACCACAGCTTGTAAGTCATTCAAATCAATCCCCTTTCTGTATGTATGTAGAGATTCATTCTGTAAGTTCTGCTTCTCTAGAGAACCCCGACTAACATGGTGACAATGGTATTTCATTTCAAAGATTCAGAAGAAAGATACTGGCCTCAAAAATATCTCTCTGAGGCCCCTGGGCCTGAAAAGATTGGATCCAGTTTTGTAGACCCAGAACAGAGAAATTGTGGGGGGTGGGGGGGATGATTGGGGAATAGTTGGGGGGAGAGGAATTATGGGACGTATGGTGGGGGGGGACTGGGAAAGGGGAAAGCCTTGGAATGTATACATAGAATATAGAAAATAAAAATTAAAAAAAAATTACTCTCTGAACTGGGCATAGTGGCCCATGGCTTTTCTCTCTCTACTCGGTAGAGGGAGTTAAGCAAATCTATGATTCTGAGGCCAGCCTGGGCCATGTATCAAGTTCTAGGCTACAGAGTCTGACTAGGTCTTAGAGGTAAACCAACTGTAGTGGCTATTCCTGGTTGTCTACAATCTAGAATTGGAAGGCTCACCTATGATCCTAATCTGGAGGCTCAGAGATATAAGTTTCTGACCTGGACTTAGCATGGAGATCTTGAAGCATGGATTCCAGTTCAAGATCATCTGGGATTAAAGGTGTGGAGACATTCACCTTTAATCCCAGATTATGGCTATGGATTCCAGTTCAAGATCATCTGGGATTAAAGGCATGGATACACACACCTTTAATCTGGGCTACACTTTCTACTGGAGACATATATGGGGACATTGAAAGAAGGAAGACTCATTCTTCCTTGCCGGCTTGCTTCGTAGGACTGAGCAACTGCAAGATCCTTGGACTTCCATCAACAGCTGCTGCTGACTACTGTTGGGGAGTTGGACTACAGACTGTAAGTCATCCACAAATTCCCTAACGACATAGAGACTGCCCATACGATCTGTGACTAAGAGAACCCAGACTAATACACCAACCAAACAAACAAACCACTGTTCTCTGTCTGCACCATTAAAGACATTGAGATGAATCTGAGCACGGGACCCAGTGAGTCTCATTCCAATGGAATCGATGGCTGAGCCCAATGTCTTAAACACTAAGCCCCCGTATCTCACAGCCTGCCTCCTTTTAATATCATATCCATACATTTTCTTCTCCTTCTTAACGTCGTGCAAGGAGGGCTCCAAGAGTGTCTCCATGGCAGAGGGCTTGCGTGGCACGTGTGCAGCCATGGCTTAGATGCCCAGCAATAAACACAATTAGTTGCTGTCTGTCTCTCTTGGAGACACCCCTCTACAGGACAGTCTCTGACCCTCTGTGTTGCAGTCAGAGAATCTTGTGGTCTGTGTCCACTTTTTGGCCTCTGTTTTCCTTTCTTTGGTTTCTGTTTTTCCTATGTAATGGGAGAGGTTGAGAAATGGTGTTCTGCTGTGTCTTTAGGTGTCCAGACTTTCATCCAAGCCCTTGGGAGGCAGAGGCAGGCAGATCTCTCATCTCCTGGACGCCATCTCTGCTCTACAGAGTGTTTCCCCACAGTCCCTAGAAACAACAGAACATCTAACTGATTTAAGAGGTAAGAGGGAGAAACCGTGGGATGGCTCTGAGAAATGCAGCTTTCAGTCAGATTAGTGGGTATCACATGAAATTGGCCACAGGATTTCCTTTGGGCGTCTAGGTTACAGTTGCCAAGCGTTGCTTCCATTGGTGTTCTGTCTCTTCATGGAGTGTAATGATTTGTGGTGTGAAAAAGAAGAAAAAAAATCCCAAGACTTAAACTGAACATCCAGCTCTAAACTGTACTGGCTTTTAAGTAATGTGGACATTTTGAAATTGTGTATTTTGGAGGTTTATAGTTTTCACTCTACTTATGTCTGTTAGCATGGTTTTATTGTTGTTGTTGTTGTTGTAGTTGTTCATCATCTTCTGATAAAATATACAGATCTTGTTATTTTCTTCTGTAGCCCGGGTCTTACTATGCTGCCCTGGATTGTCTATAGCTGTCTAGGTGTAGTAGCAGGCTGTCATCGACCTTGAAAAGATCCTCCTGTCTCTGCCTCTTGAGGGCTGGGATCTTGTGGTGGCATTTGCCACCACACTGAACCCTTTTTGAGTTTACTCTGTTTTATTTGTGACAGTGTGCCCCTATGCAAACCTGGACAATCCGGTTCTATTTTATTTTGTGTTCAAATTTCTTATGGGTGTGTTTGCTGGTGTGTTTCTACAGTAGTAGGGTTGAGCTCAGAAGTCTTGGATGGGTGAATGGTCTCCTCCGAGATGCTGGTGCCCAGAGACTGTCCTCAGCTGATTGGGATTGCATGTTCAGATGTTTCCAATGCTGTTTGGAAACGGTGGTGTTAATAGAAGTGTAGGACTCATTTTGAGTAGGCCAGAATTGTAATTAACCAGTTCTATCATTCACAAAACAGAGTAAACTAGGAGAAGATACAGGTACCTCTAATGGGTTAAATTCCAAGGTTTGTGGGTAGATAGCATTCAAGCTGAAAATTCTTGTTTTTCCTCATCAAGGTCTCAGGACCTCTTCCCTGTTTGTTGCTCAATGATTTGATAGGCTAAAGCCAGGGAGATCCTTTGAAGCTCAGGTAAAACCTTTGTTTTCCAAACAGGTCTGCTGGATCTGCTGCAGGAATCCACACTGGCGATGGCCAACCAAGTGGACCTGTCTTTGGATGACATCATCAAGCTGAACCGGAGGCAGCAAGGCGGTCGGTCCTGGGGCCAGGGTCGCAGCAGGGCCAGCTCCCAGGGCTTCCGTGGCATCCAAGCAGGAGGCAGCGGGCCTAGGAGGAAGCTGGCTGCCATGGCCCTCCGCGGCAGGAACCGCCTGGCACCATACAGCCAACAGAAGCAACGACCTCACAAGTGGCAGCAGGACCTAGACCACAGTGGCTTCGTGGGTGGAGCCAGCGTGGAGAGAGGTGGGCAGCTGCTTGTGTCCAACCTGGACTTTGGAGTGTCCGATGCTGATCTACGGGAAGTCTTTGCTTCCTCTGGAACTTTGAAGAAAGCCACCGTGCACTATGATCGCTCTGGACACAGTTTAGGGACAGCACGTGTGCACTTTGAACGGGAAGCAGATGCCCTGAAGGCTATGCAAGAGTACACTGGTGTGCCTTTGGATGGCCGCCGCATGAAGATCCAGCTCCTCACATCCCACCTTGCTATGCAACCAAGACCTGCACAAAGCAGAAACAGAGGCAGCATGACAAGAAACCGGGGCTCGGGAGGTTCCCAAGCTGGAGGCACCAGGACATGGACACGTGCAGGCTACTGGGGACAAGGTCGAGGGGCCAGCAGCAACTCGAAGCAGCAGCTCACTGCAGAGGAGTTGGACGCACAGTTGGATGCTTATATGGAATGCATGGACACTAACTGAGCAAAGCCATGCGAGAGAGAATCGGGACCCAGAAGCCTCATCTGTGAAGCCAAGGAAGAGGGAGGGAGGAAGGGAGGGATGGACAGACAGCGGGAGGGAGGCAGGGAGGCAGGGAGGCAGGCAGGGAGGGAAGATTGAGGGACAGAGGGTTGGCAACTGGACTGTGTAGACCAGGGTGGATTTGGGGTTTGCTTCTTTTGATTTCTCCTCTTTTCCTTGCCTGCTTGAAAATAAAATCAAAAATCTAATGTCAATTGTTGGGTTTTGAGTCTTTCTTAGTTTGTTTTTGATTTCTGAAACAGACCTCTTTTGTCCTGAGTTATTTGGGGGATGAATTTGACTTGTTGCTCCTGGCATTTTCACCTTTGACATAAGAAAAAGGAAAGGTGTGTGGGGGAAGGGTGTGAACTAAAAATCAAACAAACAAACAAAAACAAGAACAAGAACAAGACCAAGAACAAAAAAAAAAAAAAAAAAAAAAAAAAAAAAAAAAAAACCAAGAATGCTAGGGTAATAAGTAGTAAGTCATCTTTGAGACTGATTTTTGTGGTTATTGTAATCATCAAAGTAGAAAGTGGCATAAGTTTATGTTCTCTGGGCTGTGGGAGAAGGGGGAAAGGGCATGTGTCAGTGGACCCATGCAGAGGCAACCTTTCACCTGCTGGGAAAGTAGAGGAGAGAGTTTCTTTGGGGCATGGGGACAGGAGTTAAGGGGGAGAGTTAAGAGGCAGAGGAAGGCAGAGAGGAGGAGAGAAGTAGAAGCTGCCCATGACCATGTGGAGAGAGGGGGGATGGGAAAGGGGAATGGAAGAGCCCAAGAGAACAAGAGGAGGAGAGAGAGACAGAGAGAGGAGGGGCAAGCAGCCCCTTTGCTGTGGGTCAGACCTACCTGGCTATTGCCAGGTAAGTGTGGGGTGGAGCTGAGAAAGAACCCTAACACTGGTGATACAAGAATGTTGACACAGTTGGGGTCTCTGTGGGTCTGTGTTCAAGAGTGAGGGCCAAAGGTCATGGTATTTGCCTCTTCAAAACAGTTACAGATCTGGCCTACAAATACAGTTGTCACCCAAGAGAGCAGAATTAAAGATGGCCTAGAATCCAGTTACAGGCTATAACTATTTCAGCGGTTCAATGGAGCCAGGTTTCTCAATCTTCGCTGGAAGCCAGCAAATATTCTACATCTCAGGGTCTCAGAGTGATATCTGGCCATATCAGGTAGTTTACCAGCAAGGAATCTATAGTGTCATAGCTCGGTGGGAGTGGAGGAAACTGGCATTTGGGGTTTTCATAGACAAGGGCAGAGACCTGAAATGCTCTTGAAAATGTAGAGACTAAAACTTTCAGGCAGTGGTGGCAGGCACAACTCTCCCTAACCACTGGCCAGCCTGTGACTGCAACTGTCATGGGAAACAGTTCATTTGACTGGGGTCCTTGAAGAGGTCATTGCCATGGTTGTGGAAAGCAGAACCAAAAGGAAGTGATCCTAGCAGAGCATCCCAAGTGGAGGTCTGGTCTGAATTCAAAGAGCTTATAGGTGTGCTGCTTAATGTGACACGAGGAGATCATGATTAGGTCACTTCTTTGCAGAGCTCCAGGCAGGCAGGCAGGCAGGCAGGCAGGCAGGCAGGCAGGCCAGCAGACAGGCAGGCAGGCAGGCCAGCAGACAGCCTGGCAGGCAGGCAGGCAGACACACACCTTTAATCCCACTCTTGCCTGAGGACATTCACTCAGGCTCAATTGACTTAGATTCCAATCTCTTCAAATCTGGGCCACACCTTCTTCTCCAAGCCTATATAAAGACATGCAAGAAGAAGCTTTTGCTCTTTGCCTGCTTGCTCTCAGCTCGCTGGCAAGTCCGTTCCTTCACTGGAATCCCAGCATCTCTACTGAAGACCAGCTGAGACCTCCATCCTTGTGGACTGAGTGGATTCTGGAGTCCTGAACTTTCTATCCAGAGCACACCATTGGATTAGGGGGACCACAGCTTGTAAGTCATTCAAATCAATCCCCTTTCTGTATGTATGTAGAGATTCATTCTGTAAGTTCTGCTTCTCTAGAGAACCCCGACTAACATGGTGACAATGGTATTTCATTTCAAAGATTCAGAAGAAAGATACTGGCCTCAAAAATATCTCTCTGAGGCCCCTGGGCCTGAAAAGATTGGATCCAGTTTTGTAGACCCAGAACAGAGAAATTGTGGGGGGTGGGGGGGATGATTGGGGAATAGTTGGGGGGAGAGGAATTATGGGACGTATGGTGGGGGGGGACTGGGAAAGGGGAAAGCCTTGGAATGTATACATAGAATATAGAAAATAAAAATTAAAAAAAAATTACTCTCTGAACTGGGCATAGTGGCCCATGGCTTTTCTCTCTCTACTCGGTAGAGGGAGTTAAGCAAATCTATGATTCTGAGGCCAGCCTGGGCCATGTATCAAGTTCTAGGCTACAGAGTCTGACTAGGTCTTAGAGGTAAACCAACTGTAGTGGCTATTCCTGGTTGTCTACAATCTAGAATTGGAAGGCTCACCTATGATCCTAATCTGGAGGCTCAGAGATATAAGTTTCTGACCTGGACTTAGCATGGAGATCTTGAAGCATGGATTCCAGTTCAAGATCATCTGGGATTAAAGGTGTGGAGACATTCACCTTTAATCCCAGATTATGGCTATGGATTCCAGTTCAAGATCATCTGGGATTAAAGGCATGGATACACACACCTTTAATCTGGGCTACACTTTCTACTGGAGACATATATGGGGACATTGAAAGAAGGAAGACTCATTCTTCCTTGCCGGCTTGCTTTGTAGGACTGAGCAACTGCAAGATCCTTGGACTTCCATCAACAGCTGCTGCTGACTACTGTTGGGGAGTTGGACTACAGACTGTAAGTCATCCACAAATTCCCTAACTACATAGAGACTGCCCATACGATCTGTGACTAAGAGAACCCAGACTAATACACCAACCAAACAAACAAACCACTGTTCTCTGTCTGCACCATTAAAGACATTGAGATGAATCTGAGCACGGGACCCAGTGAGTCTCATTCCAATGGAATCGATGGCTGAGCCCAATGTCTTAAACACTAAGCCCCCGTATCTCACAGCCTGCCTCCTTTTAATATCATATCCATACATTTTCTTCTCCTTCTTAACGTCGTGCAAGGAGGGCTCCAAGAGTGTCTCCATGGCAGAGGGCTTGCGTGGCACGTGTGCAGCCATGGCTTAGATGCCCAGCAATAAACACAATTAGTTGCTGTCTGTCTCTCTTGGAGACACCCCTCTACAGGACAGTCTCTGACCCTCTGTGTTGCAGTCAGAGAATCTTGTGGTCTGTGTCCACTTTTTGGCCTCTGTTTTCCTTTCTTTGGTTTCTGTTTTTCCTATGTAATGGGAGAGGTTGAGAAATGGTGTTCTGCTGTGTCTTTAGGTGTCCAGACTTTCATCCAAGCCCTTGGGAGGCAGAGGCAGGCAGATCTCTCATCTCCTGGACGCCATCTCTGCTCTACAGAGTGTTTCCCCACAGTCCCTAGAAACAACAGAACATCTAACTGATTTAAGAGGTAAGAGGGAGAAACCGTGGGATGGCTCTGAGAAATGCAGCTTTCAGTCAGATTAGTGGGTATCACATGAAATTGGCCACAGGATTTCCTTTGGGCGTCTAGGTTACAGTTGCCAAGCGTTGCTTCCATTGGTGTTCTGTCTCTTCATGGAGTGTAATGATTTGTGGTGTGAAAAAGAAGAAAAAAAATCCCAAGACTTAAACTGAACATCCAGCTCTAAACTGTACTGGCTTTTAAGTAATGTGGACATTTTGAAATTGTGTATTTTGGAGGTTTATAGTTTTCACTCTACTTATGTCTGTTAGCATGGTTTTGTTGTTGTTGTTGTTGTTGTTGTTGTTTATCATCTTCTGATAAAATATACAGATCTTGTTATTTTCTTCTGTAGCCCGGGTCTTACTATGCTGCCCTGGACTGTCTATAGCTGTCTAGGTGTAGTAGCAGGCTGTCATCGACCTTGAAAAGATCCTCCTGTCTCTGCCTCTTGAGGGCTGGGATCTTGTGGTGGCATTTGCCACCACACTGAACCCTTTTTGAGTTTACTCTGTTTTATTTGTGACAGTGTGCCCCTATGCAAACCTGGACAATCCGGTTCTATTTTATTTTGTGTTCAAATTTCTTATGGGTGTGTTTGCTGGTGTGTTTCTACAGTAGTAGGGTTGAGCTCAGAAGTCTTGGATGGGTGAATGGTCTCCTCCGAGATGCTGGTGCCCAGAGACTGTCCTCAGCTGATTGGGATTGCATGTTCAGATGTTTCCAATGCTGTTTGGAAACGGTGGTGTTAATAGAAGTGTAGGACTCATTTTGAGTAGGCCAGAATTGTAATTAACCAGTTCTATCATTCAGAAAACAGAGTAAACTAGGAGAAGATACAGGTACCTCTAATGGGTTAAATTCCAAGGTTTGTGGGTAGATAGCATTCAAGCTGAAAATTCTTGTTTTTCCTCATCAAGGTCTCAGGACCTCTTCCCTGTTTGTTGCTCAATGATTTGATAGGCTAAAGCCAGGGAGATCCTTTGAAGCTCAGGTAAAACCTTTGTTTTCCAAACAGGTCTGCTGGATCTGCTGCAGGAATCCACACTGGCGATGGCCAACCAAGTGGACCTGTCTTTGGATGACATCATCAAGCTGAACCGGAGGCAGCAAGGCGGTCGGTCCTGGGGCCAGGGTAGCAGCAGGGCCAGCTCCCAGGGCTTCCGTGGCATCCAAGCAGGAGGCAGCGGGCCTAGGAGGAAGCTGGCTGCCATGGCCCTCCGCGGCAGGAACCGCCTGGCACCATACAGCCAACAGAAGCAACGACCTCACAAGTGGCAGCAGGACCTAGACCACAGTGGCTTCGTGGGTGGAGCCAGCGTGGAGAGAGGTGGGCAGCTGCTTGTGTCCAACCTGGACTTTGGAGTGTCCGATGCTGATCTACGGGAAGTCTTTGCTTCCTCTGGAACTTTGAAGAAAGCCACCGTGCACTATGATCGCTCTGGACACAGTTTAGGGACAGCACGTGTGCACTTTGAACGGGAAGCAGATGCCCTGAAGGCTATGCAAGAGTACACTGGTGTGCCTTTGGATGGCCGCCGCATGAAGATCCAGCTCCTCACATCCCACCTTGCTATGCAACCAAGACCTGCACAAAGCAGAAACAGAGGCAGCATGACAAGAAACCGGGGCTCGGGAGGTTCCCAAGCTGGAGGCACCAGGACATGGACACGTGCAGGCTACTGGGGACAAGGTCGAGGGGCCAGCAGCAACTCGAAGCAGCAGCTCACTGCAGAGGAGTTGGACGCACAGTTGGATGCTTATATGGAATGCATGGACACTAACTGAGCAAAGCCATGCGAGAGACAATCGGGACCCAGAAGCCTCATCTGTGAAGCCAAGGAAGAGGGAGGGAGGAAGGGAGGGATGGACAGACAGAGGGAGGGAGGCAGGGAGGCAGGGAGGCAGGCAGGGAGGGAAGATTGAGGGACAGAGGGTTGGCAACTGGACTGTGTAGACCAGGGTGGATTTGGGGTTTGCTTCTTTTGATTTCTCCTCTTTTCCTTGCCTGCTTGAAAATAAAATCTAAAATCTAATGTCAATTTTTGGGTTTTGAGTCTTTCTTAGTTTGTTTCTGATTTCTGAAACAGACCTCTTTTGTCCTGAGTTATTTGGGGGATGAATTTGACTTGTTGCTCCTGGCATTTTCACCTTTGACATAAGAAAAGGAAAGGTGTGTGGGGGAAGGGTGTGAACTAAAAATCAAACAAACAAACAAAAACAAGAACAAGAACAAGACCAAGAACAACAACAACAACAACAAAAAAAAACAAGAATGCTAGGGTAATAAGTAGTAAGTCATCTTTGAGACTGATTTTTGTGGTTATTGTAATCATCAAAGTAGAAAGTGGCATAAGTTTATGTTCTCTGGGCTGTGGGAGAAGGGGGAAAGGGCATGCGTCAGTGGACCCATGCAGAGGCAACCTTTCACCTGCTGGGAAAGTAGAGGAGAGAGTTTCTTTGGGGCATGGGGACAGGAGTTAAGGGGGAGAGTTAAGAGGCAGAGGAAGGCAGAGAGGAGGAGAGAAGTAGAAGCTGCCCATGACCATGTGGAGAGAGGGGGGATGGGAAAGGGGAATGGAAGAGCCCAAGAGAACAAGAGGAGGAGAGAGAGACAGAGAGAGGAGGGGCAAGCAGCCCCTTTGCTGTGGGTCAGACCTACCTGGCTATTGCCAGGTAAGTGTGGGGTGGAGCTGAGAAAGAACCCTAACACTGGTGATACAAGAATGTTGACACAGTTGGGGTCTCTGTGGGTCTGTGTTCAAGAGTGAGGGCCAAAGGTCATGGTATTTGCCTCTTCAAAACAGTTACAGATCTGGCCTACAAATACAGTTGTCACCCAAGAGAGCAGAATTAAAGATGGCCTAGAATCCAGTTACAGGCTATAACTATTTCAGCGGTTCAATGGAGCCAGGTTTCTCAATCTTCGCTGGAAGCCAGCAAATATTCTACATCTCAGGGTCTCAGAGTGATATCTGGCCATATCAGGTAGTTTACCAGCAAGGAATCTATAGTGTCATAGCTCGGTGGGAGTGGAGGAAACTGGCATTTGGGGTTTTCATAGACAAGGGCAGAGACCTTAAATGCTCTTGAAAATGTAGAGACTAAAACTTTCAGGCAATGGTGGCAGGCACAACTCTCCCTAACCACTGGCCAGCCTGTGACTGCAACTGTCATGGGAAACAGTTCATTTGACTGGGGTCATTGAAGAGGTCATTGCCATGGTTGTGGAAAGCAGAACAAAAAGGAAGTGATCCTAGCAGAGCATCCCAAGTGGAGGTCTGGTCTGAATTCAAAGAGCTTATAGGTGTGCTGCTTAATGTGACACGAGGAGATCATGATTAGGTCACTTCTTTGCAGAGCTCCAGGCAGGCAGGCAGGCAGGCAGGCAGGCAGGCCAGCAGACAGGCAGGCAGGCAGGCAGGCCAGCAGACAGCCTGGCAGGCAGGCAGGCAGACACACACCTTTAATCCCACTCTTGCCTGAGGACATTCACTCAGGCTCAATTGACTTAGATTCCAATCTCTTCAAATCTGGGCCACACCTTCTTCTCCAAGCCTATATAAAGACATGCAAGAAGAAGCTTTTGCTCTTTGCCTGCTTGCTCTCAGCTCGCTGGCAAGTCCGTTCCTTCACTGGAATCCCAGCATCTCTACTGAAGACCAGCTGAGACCTCCATCCTTGTGGACTGAGTGGATTCTGGAGTCCTGAACTTTCTATCCAGAGCACACCATTGGATTAGGGGGACCACAGCTTGTAAGTCATTCAAATCAATCCCCTTTCTGTATGTATGTAGAGATTCATTCTGTAAGTTCTGCTTCTCTAGAGAACCCTGACTAACATGGTGACAATGGTATTTCATTTCAAAGATTCAGAAGAAAGATACTGGCCTCAAAAATATCTCTCTGAGGACCCTGGGCCTGAAAAGATTGGATCCAGTTTTGTAGACCCAGAACAGAGAAATTGTGGGGGGTGGGGGGGATGATTGGGGAATAGTTGGGGGGAGAGGAATTATGGGACGTATGGTGGGGGGGGGACTGGGAAAGGGGAAAGCCTTGGAATGTATACATAGAATATAGAAAATAAAAATTAAAAAAAAATTACTCTCTGAACTGGGCATAGTGGCCCATGGCTTTTCTCTCTCTACTCGGTAGAGGGAGTTAAGCAAATCTATGATTCTGAGGCCAGCCTGGGCCATGTATCAAGTTCTAGGCTACAGAGTCTGACTAGGTCTTAGAGGTAAACCAACTGTAGTGGCTATTCCTGGTTGTCTACAATCTAGAATTGGAAGGCTCACCTATGATCCTAATCTGGAGGCTCAGAGATATAAGTTTCTGACCTGGACTTAGCATGGAGATCTTGAAGCATGGATTCCAGTTCAAGATCATCTGGGATTAAAGGTGTGGGGACAATCACCTTTAATCCCAGATTATGGCTATGGATTCCAGTTCAAGATCATCTGGGATTAAAGGCATGGATACACACACCTTTAATCTGGGCTACACTTTCTACTGGAGATATATATGGGGACATTGAAAGAAGGAAGACTCATTCTTCCTTGCCGGCTTGCTTTGTAGGACTGAGCAACTGCAAGATCCTTGGACTTCCATCAACAGCTGCTGCTGACTACTGTTGGGGAGTTGGACTACAGACTGTAAGTCATCCACAAATTCCCTAACTACATAGAGACTGCCCATACGATCTGTGACTAAGAGAACCCAGACTAATACACCAACCAAACAAACAAACCACTGTTCTCTGTCTGCACCATTAAAGACATTGAGATGAATCTGAGCACGGGACCCAGTGAGTCTCATTCCAATGGAATCGATGGCTGAGCCCAATGTCTTAAACACTAAGCCCCCGTATCTCACAGCCTGCCTCCTTTTAATATCATATCCATACATTTTCTTCTCCTTCTTAACGTCGTGCAAGGAGGGCTCCAAGAGTGTCTCCATGGCAGAGGGCTTGCGTGGCACGTGTGCAGCCATGGCTTAGATGCCCAGCAATAAACACAATTAGTTGCTGTCTGTCTCTCTTGGAGATACCCCTCTACAGGACAGTCTCTGACCCTCTGTGTTGCAGTCAGAGAATCTTGTGGTCTGTGTCCACATTTTGGCCTCTGTTTTCCTTTCTTTGGTTTCTGTTTTTCCTATGTAATGGGAGAGGTTGAGAAATGGTGTTCTGCTGTGTCTTTAGGTGTCCAGACTTTCATCCAAGCCCTTGGGAGGCAGAGGCAGGCAGATCTCTCATCTCCTGGACGCCATCTCTGCTCTACAGAGTGTTTCCCCACAGTCCCTAGAAACAACAGAACATCTAACTGATTTAAGAGGTAAGAGGGAGAAACCGTGGGATGGCTCTGAGAAATGCAGCTTTCAGTCAGATTAGTGGGTATCACATGAAATTGGCCACAGGATTTCCTTTGGGCATCTAGGTTACAGTTGCCAAGCGTTGCTTCCATTGGTGTTCTGTCTCTTCATGGAGTGTAATGATTTGTGGTGTGAAAAAGAAGAAAAAAAAATCCCAAGACTTAAACTGAACATCCAGCTCTAAACTGTACTGGCTTTTAAGTAATGTGGACATTTTGAAATTGTGTATTTTGGAGGTTTATAGTTTTCACTCTACTTATGTCTGTTAGCATGGTTTTGTTGTTGTTGTTGTTGTTGTTGTTGTTTATCATCTTCTGATAAAATATACAGATCTTGTTATTTTCTTCTGTAGCCCAGGTCTTACTATGCTGCCCTGGACTGTCTATAGCTTTCTAGGTGTAGTAGCAGGCTGTCGTCGACCTTGAAAAGATCCTCCTGTCTCTGCCTCTTGAGGGCTGGGATCTTGTGGTGGCATTTGCCACCACACTGAACCCTTTTTGAGTTTACTCTGTTTTATTTGTGACAGTGTGCCCCTATGCAAACCTGTACAATCCGGTTCTATTTTATTTTGTGTTCAAATTTCTTATGGGTGTGTTTGCTGGTGTGTTTCTACAGTAGTAGGGTTGAGCTCAGAAGTCTTGGATGGGTGAATGGTCTCCTCCGAGATGCTGGTGCCCAGAGACTGTCCTCAGCTGATTGGGATTGCATGTTCAGATGTTTCCAATGCTGTTTGGAAACGGTGGTGTTAATAGAAGTGTAGGACTCATTTTGAGTAGGCCAGAATTGTAATTAACCAGTTCTATCATTCACAAAACAGAGTAAACTAGGAGAAGATACAGGTACCTCTAATGGGTTAAATTCCAAGGTTTGTGGGTAGATAGCATTCAAGCTGAAAATTCTTGTTTTTCCTCATCAAGGTCTCAGGACCTCTTCCCTGTTTGTTGCTCAATGATTTGATAGGCTAAAGCCAGGGAGATCCTTTGAAGCTCAGGTAAAACCTTTGTTTTCCAAACAGGTCTGCTGGATCTGCTGCAGGAATCCACACTGGCGATGGCCAACCAAGTGGACCTGTCTTTGGATGACATCATCAAGCTGAACCGGAGGCAGCAAGGCGGTCGGTCCTGGGGCCAGGGTAGCAGCAGGGCCAGCTCCCAGGGCTTCCGTGGCATCCAAGCAGGAGGCAGCGGGCCTAGGAGGAAGCTGGCTGCCATGGCCCTCCGCGGCAGGAAACGCCTGGCACCATACAGCCAACAGAAGCAACGTCCTCACAAGTGGCAGCAGGACCTAGGCCACAGTGGCTTCGTGGGTGGAGCCAGCGTGGAGAGAGGTGGGCAGCTGCTTGTGTCCAACCTGGACTTTGGAGTGTCCGATGCTGATCTACGGGAAGTCTTTGCTTCCTCTGGAACTTTGAAGAAAGCCACCGTGCACTATGATCGCTCTGGACACAGTTTAGGGACAGCACGTGTGCACTTTGAACGCGAAGCAGATGCCCTGAAGGCTATGCAAGAGTACACTGGTGTGCCTTTGGATGGCCGCCGCATGAAGATCCAGCTCCTCACATCCCACCTTGCTATGCAACCAAGACCTGCACAAAGCAGAAACAGAGGCAGCATGACAAGAAACCGGGGCTCGGGAGGTTCCCAAGCTGGAGGCACCAGGACATGGACACGTGCAGGCTACTGGGGACAAGGTCGAGGGGCCAGCAGCAACTCGAAGCAGCAGCTCACTGCAGAGGAGTTGGACGCACAGTTGGATGCTTATATGGAATGCATGGACACTAACTGAGCAAAGCCATGGGAGAGACAATCGGGACCCAGAAGCCTCATCTGTGAAGCCAAGGAAGAGGGAGGGAGGGAGGGATGGACTCACAGACAGAGGGAGGGAGGGAGGGAGGGAGGGAGGGACGATTGAGGGACAGAGGGTTGGCAACTGGACTGTGTAGACCAGGGTGGATTTGGGGTTTGCTTCTTTTGATTTCTCCTCTTTTCCTTGCCTGCTTGAAAATAAAATCTAAAATCTAATGTCAATTTTTGGGTTTTGAGTCTTTCTTAGTTTGTTTCTGATTTCTGAAACAGACCTCTTTTGTCCTGAGTTATTTGGGGGATGAATTTGACTTGTTGCTCCTGGCATTTTCACCTTTGACATAAGAAAAGGGAAAGGTGTGTGGGGGAAGGGTGTGAACTAAAAATCAAACAAACAAACAAAAACAAGAACAAGAACAAGACCAAGAACAAAAAAAAAAAAAAAAAAAAACAAAACAAAAAACAAGAATGCTAGGGTAATAAGTAGTAAGTCATCTTTGAGACTGATTTTTGTGGTTATTGTAATCATCAAAGTAGAAAGTGGCATAAGTTTATGTTCTCTGGGCTGTGGGAGAAGGGGGAAAGGGCATGTGTCAGTGGACCCATGCAGAGGCAACCTTTCACCTGCTGGGAAAGTAGAGGAGAGAGTTTCTTTGGGGCATGGGGACAGGAGTTAAGGGGGAGAGTTAAGAGGCAGAGGAAGGCAGAGAGGAGGAGAGAAGTAGAAGCTGCCCATGACCATGTGGAGAGAGGGGGGATGGGAAAGGGGAATGGAAGAGCCCAAGAGAACAAGAGGAGGAGAGAGAGACAGAGAGAGGAGGGGCAAGCAGCCCCTTTGCTGTGGGTCAGACCTACCTGGCTATTGCCAGGTAAGTGTGGGGTGGAGCTGAGAAAGAACCCTAACACTGGTGATACAAGAATGTTGACACAGTTGGGGTCTCTGTGGGTCTGTGTTCAAGAGTGAGGGCCAAAGGTCATGGTATTTGCCTCTTCAAAACAGTTACAGATCTGGCCTACAAATACAGTTGTCACCCAAGAGAGCAGAATTAAAGATGGCCTAGAATCCAGTTACAGGCTATAACTATTTCAGCGGTTCAATGGAGCCAGGTTTCTCAATCTTCGCTGGAAGCCAGCAAATATTCTACATCTCAGGGTCTCAGAGTGATATCTGGCCATATCAGGTAGTTTACCAGCAAGGAATCTATAGTGTCATAGCTCGGTGGGAGTGGAGGAAACTGGCATTTGGGGTTTTCATAGACAAGGGCAGAGACCTTAAATGCTCTTGAAAATGTAGAGACTAAAACTTTCAGGCAATGGTGGCAGGCACAACTCTCCCTAACCACTGGCCAGCCTGTGACTGCAACTGTCATGGGAAACAGTTCATTTGACTGGGGTCATTGAAGAGGTCATTGGCATGGTTGTGGAAAGCAGAACCAAAAGGAAGTGATCCTAGCAGAGCATCCCAAGTGGAGGTCTGGTCTGAATTCAAAGAGCTTATAGGTGTGCTGCTTAATGTGACACGAGGAGATCATGATTAGGTCACTTCTTTGCAGAGCTCCAGGCAGTCAGGCAGGCAGGCAGGCAGGCAGGCCAGCAGACAGGCAGGCAGGCAGGCTGGCCAGCAGACAGGCAGGCAGGCAGGCAGGCAGGCAGGCAGGCAGGCAGGCAGGCAGGCAGGCAGACACACACCTTTAATCCCACTCTTGCCTGAGGACATTCACTCAGGCTCAATTGACTTAGATTCCAATCTCTTCAAATCTGGGCCACACCTTCTTCTCCAAGCCTATATAAAGACATGCAAGAAGAAGCTTTTGCTCTTTGCCTGCTTGCTCTCAGCTCGCTGGCAAGTCCGTTCCTTCACTGGAATCCCAGCATCTCTACTGAAGACCAGCTGAGACCTCCATCCTTGTGGACTGAGTGGATTCTGGAGTCCTGAACTTTCTATCCAGAGCACACCATTGGATTAGGGGGACCACAGCTTGTAAGTCATTCAAATCAATCCCCTTTCTGTATGTATGTAGAGATTCATTCTGTAAGTTCTGCTTCTCTAGAGAACCCTGACTAACATGGTGACAATGGTATTTCATTTCAAAGATTCAGAAGAAAGATACTGGCCTCAAAAATATCTCTCTGAGGCCCCTGGGCCTGAAAAGATTGGATCCAGTTTTGTAGACCCAGAACAGAGAAATTGTGGGGGGTGGGGGGGATGATTGGGGAATAGTTGGGGGGAGAGGAATTATGGGACGTATGGTGGGGGGGGGACTGGGAAAGGGGAAAGCCTTGGAATGTATACATAGAATATAGAAAATAAAAATTAAAAAAAAATTACTCTCTGAACTGGGCATAGTGGCCCATGGCTTTTCTCTCTCTACTCGGTAGAGGGAGTTAAGCAAATCTATGATTCTGAGGCCAGCCTGGGCCATGTATCAAGTTCTAGGCTACAGAGTCTGACTAGGTCTTAGAGGTAAACCAACTGTAGTGGCTATTCCTGGTTGTCTACAATCTAGAATTGGAAGGCTCACCTATGATCCTAATCTGGAGGCTCAGAGATATAAGTTTCTGACCTGGACTTAGCATGGAGATCTTGAAGCATGGATTCCAGTTCAAGATCATCTGGGATTAAAGGTGTGGAGACATTCACCTTTAATCCCAGATTATGGCTATGGATTCCAGTTCAAGATCATCTGGGATTAAAGGCATGGATACACACACCTTTAATCTGGGCTACACTTTCTACTGGAGACATATATGGGGACATTGAAAGAAGGAAGACTCATTCTTCCTTGCCGGCTTGCTTTGTAGGACTGAGCAACTGCAAGATCCTTGGACTTCCATCAACAGCTGCTGCTGACTACTGTTGGGGAGTTGGACTACAGACTGTAAGTCATCCACAAATTCCCTAACTACATAGAGACTGCCCATACGATCTGTGACTAAGAGAACCCAGACTAATACACCAACCAAACAAACAAACCACTGTTCTCTGTCTGCACCATTAAAGACATTGAGATGAATCTGAGCACGGGACCCAGTGAGTCTCATTCCAATGGAATCGATGGCTGAGCCCAATGTCTTAAACACTAAGCCCCCGTATCTCACAGCCTGCCTCCTTTTAATATCATATCCATACATTTTCTTCTCCTTCTTAACGTCGTGCAAGGAGGGCTCCAAGAGTGTCTCCATGGCAGAGGGCTTGCGTGGCACGTGTGCAGCCATGGCTTAGATGCCCAGCAATAAACACAATTAGTTGCTGTCTGTCTCTCTTGGAGACACCCCTCTACAGGACAGTCTCTGACCCTCTGTGTTGCAGTCAGAGAATCTTGTGGTCTGTGTCCACTTTTTGGCCTCTGTTTTCCTTTCTTTGGTTTCTGTTTTTCCTATGTAATGGGAGAGGTTGAGAAATGGTGTTCTGCTGTGTCTTTAGGTGTCCAGACTTTCATCCAAGCCCTTGGGAGGCAGAGGCAGGCAGATCTCTCATCTCCTGGACGCCATCTCTGCTCTACAGAGTGTTTCCCCACAGTCCCTAGAAACAACAGAACATCTAACTGATTTAAGAGGTAAGAGGGAGAAACCGTGGGATGGCTCTGAGAAATGCAGCTTTCAGTCAGATTAGTGGGTATCACATGAAATTGGCCACAGGATTTCCTTTGGGCGTCTAGGTTACAGTTGCCAAGCGTTGCTTCCATTGGTGTTCTGTCTCTTCATGGAGTGTAATGATTTGTGGTGTGAAAAAGAAGAAAAAAAAATCCCAAGACTTAAACTGAACATCCAGCTCTAAACTGTACTGGCTTTTAAGTAATGTGGACATTTTGAAATTGTGTATTTTGGAGGTTTATAGTTTTCACTCTACTTATGTCTGTTAGCATGGTTTTGTTGTTGTTGTTGTTGTTGTTGTTGTTTATCATCTTCTGATAAAATATACAGATCTTGTTATTTTCTTCTGTAGCCCGGGTCTTACTATGCTGCCCTGGACTGTCTATAGCTTTCTAGGTGTAGTAGCAGGCTGTCGTCGACCTTGAAAAGATCCTCCTGTCTCTGCCTCTTGAGGGCTGGGATCTTGTGGTGGCATTTGCCACCACACTGAACCCTTTTTGAGTTTACTCTGTTTTATTTGTGACAGTGTGCCCCTATGCAAACCTGGACAATCCGGTTCTATTTTATTTTGTGTTCAAATTTCTGATGGGTGTGTTTGCTGGTGTGTTTCTACAGTAGTAGGGTTGAGCTCAGAAGTCTTGGATGGGTGAATGGTCTCCTCCGAGATGCTGGTGCCCAGAGACTGTCCTCAGCTGATTGGGATTGCATGTTCAGATGTTTCCAATGCTGTTTGGAAACGGTGGTGTTAATAGAAGTGTAGGACTCATTTTGAGTAGGCCAGAATTGTAATTAACCAGTTCTATCATTCACAAAACAGAGTAAACTAGGAGAAGATACAGGTACCTCTAATGGGTTAAATTCCAAGGTTTGTGGGTAGATAGCATTCAAGCTGAAAATTCTTGTTTTTCCTCATCAAGGTCTCAGGACCTCTTCCCTGTTTGTTGCTCAATGATTTGATAGGCTAAAGCCAGGGAGATCCTTTGAAGCTCAGGTAAAACCTTTGTTTTCCAAACAGGTCTGCTGGATCTGCTGCAGGAATCCACACTGGCGATGGCTAACCAAGTGGACCTGTCTTTGGATGACATCATCAAGCTGAACCGGAGGCAGCAAGGCGGTCGGTCCTGGGGCCAGGGTAGCAGCAGGGCCAGCTCCCAGGGCTTCCGTGGCATCCAAGCAGGAGGCAGCGGGCCTAGGAGGAAGCTGGCTGCCATGGCCCTCCGCGGCAGGAAACGCCTGGCACCATACAGCCAACAGAAGCAACGTCCTCACAAGTGGCAGCAGGACCTAGGCCACAGTGGCTTCGTGGGTGGAGCCAGCGTGGAGAGAGGTGGGCAGCTGCTTGTGTCCAACCTGGACTTTGGAGTGTCCGATGCTGATCTACGGGAAGTCTTTGCTTCCTCTGGAACTTTGAAGAAAGCCACCGTGCACTATGATCGCTCTGGACACAGTTTAGGGACAGCACGTGTGCACTTTGAACGGGAAGCAGATGCCCTGAAGGCTATGCAAGAGTACACTGGTGTGCCTTTGGATGGCCGCCGCATGAAGATCCAGCTCCTCACATCCCACCTTGCTATGCAACCAAGACCTGCACAAAGCAGAAACAGAGGCAGCATGACAAGAAACCGGGGCTCGGGAGGTTCCCAAGCTGGAGGCACCAGGACATGGACACGTGCAGGCTACTGGGGACAAGGTCGAGGGGCCAGCAGCAACTCGAAGCAGCAGCTCACTGCAGAGGAGTTGGACGCACAGTTGGATGCTTATATGGAATGCATGGACACTAACTGAGCAAAGCCATGGGAGAGACAATCGGGACCCAGAAGCCTCATCTGTGAAGCCAAGGAAGAGGGAGGGAGGAGGGAGGGATGGACAGACAGAGGGAGGGGGAGGGGGAGGGAGGGAGGGAGGGACGATTGAGGGACAGAGGGTTGGCAACTGGACTGTGTAGACCAGGGTGGATTTGGGGTTTGCTTCTTTTGATTTCTCCTCTTTTCCTTGCCTGCTTGAAAATAAAATCTAAAATCTAATGTCAATTTTTGGGTTTTGAGTCTTTCTTAGTTTGTTTCTGATTTCTGAAACAGACCTCTTTTGTCCTGAGTTATTTGGGGGATGAATTTGACTTGTTGCTCCTGGCATTTTCACCTTTGACATAAGAAAAGGGAAAGGTGTGTGGGGGAAGGGTGTGAACTAAAAATCAAACAAACAAACAAAAACAAGAACAAGACCAAGAACAACAACAACAACAACAACAACAACAAAACAAGAATGCTAGGGTAATAAGTAGTAAGTCATCTTTGAGACTGATTTTTGTGGTTATTGTAATCATCAAAGTAGAAAGTGGCATAAGTTTATGTTCTCTGGGCTGTGGGAGAAGGGGGAAAGGGCATGCATCAGTGGACCCATGCAGAGGCAACCTTTCACCTGCTGGGAAAGTAGAGGAGAGAGTTTCTTTGGGGCATGGGGACAGGAGTTAAGGGGGAGAGTTAAGAGGCAGAGGAAGGCAGAGAGGAGGAGAGAAGTAGAAGCTGCCCATGACCATGTGGAGAGAGGGGGATGGGAAAGGGGAATGGAAGAGCCCAAGAGAACAAGAGGAGAGAGAGAGAGACAGAGAGAGGAGGGGCAAGCAGCCCCTTTGCTGTGGGTCAGACCTACCTGGCTATTGCCAGGTAAGTGTGGGGTGGAGCTGAGAAAGAACCCTAACACTGGTGATACAAGAATGTTGACACAGTTGGGGTCTCTGTGGGTCTGTGTTCAAGAGTGAGGGCCAAAGGTCATGGTATTTGCCTCTTCAAAACAGTTACAGATCTGGCCTACAAATACAGTTGTCACCCAAGAGAGCAGAATTAAAGATGGCCTAGAATCCAGTTACAGGCTATAACTATTTCAGCGGTTCAATGGAGCCAGGTTTCTCAATCTTCGCTGGAAGCCAGCAAATATTCTACATCTCAGGGTCTCAGAGTGATATCTGGCCATATCAGGTAGTTTACCAGCAAGGAATCTATAGTGTCATAGCTCGGTGGGAGTGGAGGAAACTGGCATTTGGGGTTTTCATAGACAAGGGCAGAGACCTTAAATGCTCTTGAAAATGTAGAGACTAAAACTTTCAGGCAATGGTGGCAGGCACAACTCTCCCTAACCACTGGCCAGCCTGTGACTGCAACTGTCATGGGAAACAGTTCATTTGACTGGGGTCATTGAAGAGGTCATTGCCATGGTTGTGGAAAGCAGAACAAAAAGGAAGTGATCCTAGCAGAGCATCCCAAGTGGAGGTCTGGTCTGAATTCAAAGAGCTTATAGGTGTGCTGCTTAATGTGACACGAGGAGATCATGATTAGGTCACTTCTTTGCAGAGCTCCAGGCAGTCAGGCAGGCAGGCAGGCAGGCAGGCCAGCAGACAGGCAGGCAGGCAGGCTGGCCAGCAGACAGGCAGGCAGGCAGGCAGGCAGGCAGGCAGGCAGGCAGGCAGGCAGGCAGGCAGACACACACCTTTAATCCCACTCTTGCCTGAGGACATTCACTCAGGCTCAATTGACTTAGATTCCAATCTCTTCAAATCTGGGCCACACCTTCTTCTCCAAGCCTATATAAAGACATGCAAGAAGAAGCTTTTGCTCTTTGCCTGCTTGCTCTCAGCTCGCTGGCAAGTCCGTTCCTTCACTGGAATCCCAGCATCTCTACTGAAGACCAGCTGAGACCTCCATCCTTGTGGACTGAGTGGATTCTGGAGTCCTGAACTTTCTATCCATAGCACACCATTGGATTAGGGGGACCACAGCTTGTAAGTCATTCAAATCAATCCCCTTTCTGTATGTATGTAGAGATTCATTCTGTAAGTTCTGCTTCTCTAGAGAACCCTGACTAACATGGTGACAATGGTATTTCATTTCAAAGATTCAGAAGAAAGATACTGGCCTCAAAACTATCTCTCTGAGGACCCTGGGCCTGAAAAGATTGGATCCAGTTTTGTAGACCCAGAACAGAGAAATTGTGGGGGGTGGGGGGGATGATTGGGGAATAGTTGGGGGGAGAGGAATTATGGGACGTATGGTGGGGGGGGGGACTGGGAAAGGGGAAAGCCTTGGAATGTATACATAGAATATATAAAATAAAAATTAAAAAAAAATTACTCTCTGAACTGGGCATAGTGGCCCATGGCTTTTCTCTCTCTACTCGGTAGAGGGAGTTAAGCAAATCTATGATTCTGAGGCCAGCCTGGGCCATGTATCAAGTTCTAGGCTACAGAGTCTGACTAGGTCTTAGAGGTAAACCAACTGTAGTGGCTATTCCTGGTTGTCTACAATCTAGAATTGGAAGGCTCACCTATGATCCTAATCTGGAGGCTCAGAGATATAAGTTTCTGACCTGGACTTAGCATGGAGATCTTGAAGCATGGATTCCAGTTCAAGATCATCTGGGATTAAAGGTGTGGAGACATTCACCTTTAATCCCAGATTATGGCTATGGATTCCAGTTCAAGATCATCTGGGATTAAAGGCATGGATACACACACCTTTAATCTGGGCTACACTTTCTACTGGAGACATATATGGGGACATTGAAAGAAGGAAGACTCATTCTTCCTTGCCGGCTTGCTTTGTAGGACTGAGCAACTGCAAGATCCTTGGACTTCCATCAACAGCTGCTGCTGACTACTGTTGGGGAGTTGGACTACAGACTGTAAGTCATCCACAAATTCCCTAACTACATAGAGACTGCCCATACGATCTGTGACTAAGAGAACCCAGACTAATACACCAACCAAACAAACAAACCACTGTTCTCTGTCTGCACCATTAAAGACATTGAGATGAATCTGAGCACGGGACCCAGTGAGTCTCATTCCAATGGAATCGATGGCTGAGCCCAATGTCTTAAACACTAAGCCCCCGTATCTCACAGCCTGCCTCCTTTTAATATCATATCCATACATTTTCTTCTCCTTCTTAACGTCGTGCAAGGAGGGCTCCAAGAGTGTCTCCATGGCAGAGGGCTTGCGTGGCACGTGTGCAGCCATGGCTTAGATGCCCAGCAATAAACACAATTAGTTACTGTCTGTCTCTCTTGGAGACACCCCTCTACAGGACAGTCTCTGACCCTCTGTGTTGCAGTCAGAGAATCTTGTGGTCTGTGTCCACTTTTTGGCCTCTGTTTTCCTTTCTTTGGTTTCTGTTTTTCCTATGTAATGGGAGAGGTTGAGAAATGGTGTTCTGCTGTGTCTTTAGGTGTCCAGACTTTCATCCAAGCCCTTGGGAGGCAGAGGCAGGCAGATCTCTCATCTCCTGGATGCCATCTCTGCTCTACAGAGTGTTTCCCCAAAGTCCCTAGAAACAACAGAACATCTAACTGATTTAAGAGGTAAGAGGGAGAAACCGTGGGATGGCTCTGAGAAATGCAGCTTTCAGTCAGATTAGTGGGTATCACATGAAATTGGCCACAGGATTTCCTTTGGGCATCTAGGTTACAGTTGCCAAGCGTTGCTTTCATTGGTGTTCTGTCTCTTCATGGAGTGTAATGATTTGTGGTGTGAAAAAGAAGAAAAAAAAATCCCAAGACTTAAACTGAACATCCAGCACTAAACTGTACTGGCTTTTAAGTAATGTGGACATTTTGAAATTGTGTATTTTGAAGGTTTATAGTTTTCACTCTACTTATGTCTGTTAGCATGGTTTTGTTGTTGTTGTTGTTGTTGTTTATCATCTTCTGATAAAATATACAGATCTAGTTATTTTTTTCTGTAGCCCGGGTCTTACTATGCTGCCCTGGACTGTCTATAGCTGTCTAGGTGTAGTAGCAGGCTGTCATCGACCTTGAAAAGATCCTCCTGTCTCTGCCTCTTGAGGGCTGGGATCTTGTGGTGGCATTTGCCACCACACTGAACCCTTTTTGAGTTTACTCTGTTTTATTGTGACAGTGTGCCCCTATGCAAACCTGGACAATCCGGTTCTATTTTATTTTGTGTTCAAATTTCTTATGGGTGTGTTTGCTGGTGTGTTTCTACAGTAGTAGGGTTGAGCTCAGAAGTCTTGGATGGGTGAATGGTCTCCTCCGAGATGCTGGTGCCCAGAGACTGTCCTCAGCTGATTGGGATTGCATGTTCAGATGTTTCCAATGCTGTTTGGAAGCGGTGGTGTTAATAGAAGTGTAGGAATCATTCTGAGTAGGCCAGAATTGTAATTAACCAGTTCTATCATTCAGAAAACAGAGTAAACTAGGAGAAGATACAGGTACCTCTAATGGGTTAAATTCCTAGGTTTGTGGGTAGATAGCATTCAAGGTGAAAATTCTTGTTTTTCCTCATCAAGGTCTCAGGACCTCTTCCCTGTTTGTTGCTCAATGATTTGATAGGCTAAAGCCAGGGAGATCCTTTGAAGCTCAGGTAAAACCTTTGTTTTCCAAACAGGTCTGCTGGATCTGCTGCAGGAATCCACACTGGAGATGAGGGCCGACCAAGTGGACCTGTCTTTGGATGACATCATCAAGCTGAACCGGAGGCAGCAAGGCGGTCGGTCCTGGGGCCAGGGTCGCAGCAGGGGCAGCTCCCAGGGCTTCTGTGGCATCCAAGCAGGAGGCAGCTGGCCTAGGAGGAAGCTGGCTGCCATGGCCCTCCGCAGCAGGAACCGCCTGGCACCATACAGCCAACAGAAGCAACGTCCTCACAAGTGGCAGCAGGACCTAGGCCACAGTGGCTTCGTGGGTGGAGCCAGCGTGGAGAGAGGTGGGCAGCTGCTTGTGTCCAACCGGACTTTGGAGTGTCCGATGCTGATCTACGGGAAGTCTTTGCTTCCTCTGGAACTTTGAAGAAAGCCACCGTGCACTATGATCGCTCTGGACACAGTTTAGGGACAGCACGTGTGCACTTTGAACACGAAGCAGATGCCCTGAAGGCTATGCAAGAGTACACTGGTGTGCCTTTGGATGGCCGCCGCATGAAGATCCAGCTCCTCACATCCCACCTTGCTATGCAACCAAGACCTGCACAAAGCAGAAACAGAGGCAGCATGACAAGAAACCGGGGCTCGGGAGGTTCCCAACCTGGAGGCACCAGGACATGGACATGTGCAGGCTACCAGGGACAAGGTCCTTGTCGAGGGGCCAGCAGCAACTCGAAGCTGCAGCTCACTGCAGAGGAGTTGGACGCACAGTTGGATGCTTATATGGAATGCATGGACACTAACTGAGCAAAGCCATGCGAGAGAGAATCTGGACCCAGAAGCCTCATCTGTGAAGCCAAGGAAGAGGGAGGGAGGAAGGGAGGGATGGACAGACAGAGGGAGGGAGGCAGGGAGGCAGGGAGGGACGATTGAGGGACAGAGGGTTGGCAACTGGACTGTGCAGACCAGGGTGGATTTGGGGTTTGCTTCTTTTGATATCTCCTCTTTTCCTTGCCTGCTTGAAAATAAAATCTAAAATCTAATGTCAATTTTTGGGTTTTTATTCTTTCTCAGTTTGTTTCTGATTTCTGAAACAGACCTCTTTTGTCCTGAGTTGTTTGGGGGATGAATTTGACTTGTTGCTCCTGGCATTTTCACCTTTGACATAATAAAAGGGAAAGGTGTGTGGGGGAAAGTTGTGAACTAAAAATCAAACAAACAAACAAAAACAAAAACAAGAACAAAAAAAAAAACCAACAATGCTAGGGTAATAAGTATTAAGTTATCTTTGAGACTGATTTTTGTGGTTATTGTAATCATCAAAGTAGAAAGTGGCATAAGTTTATGTTCTCTGGGCTGTGGGAGAAGGGGGGAAAGGGCATGCCTCAGTGGACCCATGCAGAGGCAACTTTTCACCTGCTGGGAAAGTAGAGGAGAGAGTTTCTTTGGGGCAAGGCGAGGGGAGTTAAGGGGGAGAGTTAAGAGGCAGAGGAAGGCAGAGAGGAGGAGAGAAGTAGAAGCTGCCCATGACCATGTGGAGAAGGGGGGATGGGAAAGGGGAATGGAAGAGCCCAAGAGAACAAGAGGAGGAGAGAGAGAGACAGAGAGAGGAGGGGCAAGCAGCCCCTTTGCTGTGGGTCAGACCTACCTGGCTATTGCCAGGTAAGTGTGGGGTGGAGCTGAGAAAGAACCCTAACACTGGTGATACAAAAATGTTGACACAGTTGGGGTCTCTGTGGGTCTGTGTTCAAGAGTGAGGGCCAAAGGTCATGGTATTTGCCTCTCAAATCATTTACCAATCTGGCCTACAAATACAGTTGTCACCCAAGAGAGAAGAATTAAAGATGGCCTAGAATCCATTTACAGGCTATAACATTTTAGTGGTTCAATGGAGCTAGGTTTCTCAATCTTCGCTGGAAGCCAGCAAATATTCTACATCTCAGGGTCTCAGAGTGATATCTGGCCATATCAGGTAGTTTACCAGCAAGGAATCTATAGTGTCATAGCTCGGTGGGAGTGGAGGAAACTGGCATTTGGGGTTTTCATAGACAAGGGTAGAGACCTGAAATGCTGTTGAAAATGTAGAGACTAAAACTTTCAGGTAATGGTGGCAGGCACAACTCTCCCTAACCACTGGCCAGCCTGTGACTGCAACTGTCATGGGAAACAGTTCATTTGACTGGGGTCATTGAAGAGGTCATTGCCATGGTTGTAGAAAGCAGAACAAAAAGGAAGTGATCCTAGCAGAGCATCCCAAGTGGAGGTCTGGTCTGATTTCAAAGAGCTTATAGGTGTGCTGCTTAATGTGACATGATTAGGTCACTTCTGTTGCAGAGCTCCAGGCAGGCAGGCAGGCAGGCAGGCAGGCAGGTAGACACACACCTTTAATCCCACTCTTGCCTGAGGACATTCACTCAGGCTCAATTGACTTAGATTCCAATCTCTTCTAATCTGGGCCACACCTTCTTCTCCAAGCCTATATAAAGACATGCAAGAAGGAGCTTTTGCTCTTTGCCTGCTTGCTCTCAGCTCGTTAGCAAGTCCGTTCCTTCACTGGAATCCCAGCATCTCTACTGAAGACCAGTTGAAACTTCCATCCTTGTGGACTGAGTGGATTCTGGAGTCCTGAACTTTCTATCCATAGCAAACCATTGGATTAGGGGGACCATAGCTTGTAAGTCATTCAAATCAATCCCCTTTCTGTATGTATGTAGAGATTCCTTCTGTAAGTTCTGCTTCTCTGGAGAACACTAACTAACATTTTTGCTATTCCTGGTTGTCTATTTGACTATATCTGGAATGAACTACAATCTAGAATTGGAAGACTCACCTATGATCCTAATCTGGAGGCTCAGCGATATAAGTTTCTGACCTGGATCTTAGCATGGATATCTTGAATTATAGTGGCTATGGAATCCAGTTTAGATCATCTGGGATTAAAGGCATGGAGACACACACCTTTATTCTGGGCTACACCCCCTGCTGGAGACCAACAGCCTTCAATCTTGGCTACACCCTCTACTATAGACACATATAAGGACATTGGGAAGGACATAAGGAAGACTGAGCAACTGCTAGATCCTTGGACTCCATCCACAGCTGCTGCTGACTACTGTTGGGGAGTAGACTACAGATTGTAAGTCATTGGCAAATTCCCTAACTACATAGAGACTGCCCATACGTTCTGTGACTCTAGAGAACCCAGACTAATACCTGAGGTAAGCTACAAATATAGCACAGGGTTCTACTGTCCAATCCGCAGTGAGCAAGAAGGCTTGACAGAGAAGTGAGTGAACCATACCAACTGCTCTCAAGTAATCAAAAAGTCTCCTAGGAAAGGTCCAGGTTCAGAGTTATGAAATATTTCATTCCTAAGACTTAAACTTAACGTTCAACTCTAAATTATACTTGTTTTTTTGTTTTTTTTTTTTTTCTGTGACAGGGTTTTTCTGTGTAGCCCTGGCTCTCCTGGAACTCACTCTGTAGACCAGGCTGGCCTTGAACTCAGAAATTTGCCTGCCTCTGCCTCCCAAGTGCTGGGATTAAAGGCGTGTGCCACCACCGCCCGGCCTATACTTGCTTTTAAGTAATGTTCACATTTAAAAGAAAATGCGTATTTTGGATGATTGTAGTTTTCCTTCTAATTGTGTTTCTTAACATGGTTTTATCTTCCTCTGGTAAAATATACAGATCTAGTTATTTTCTTCTGTAGCCCGGGTCTTACTATGCTGCCCTGGACTGTCTATAGCTGTCTAGGTGTAGTAGCAGGCTGTCGTCGACCTTGAAAAGATCCTCCTGTCTCTGCCTCTTGAGGTCTGGGATCCAAAGCATTTGCTACCACACTGAACCTTTTTAAATTTTACTCTATTTTGTTTTTGACAGTGTCTCCATATGCAAACCTGGACAATCTGGTTATATGTTATTTTCTGTTCAATTTCTTTCTGGTGTTTTTGGTGGTGTGTTTCTACAGTACTCAGGTAGAGCTCAGAAGACTTGGATGGGTGAATTGTCTCCTCTGATACTGGTACCCAGAGACTGGCCTCAGCTGATTGGGATTGCTTGTTCAGATGTTTCAAATGTTGTTTGGACATTGTGGTGTTAATAGTTGTATAAGAATCATTCTGAGTAGATCAGAATTGTAATTAACCGGCTCTATCATTTACAAAACACTTAGGAGAAGATTCAACTACCTATATGGGTTAAATTCAAACCTTTGTTGGCATATAGTGTTCAAGTTCAAAATTCTTCTTTTTCCTCATCAAATTCTCAGGACCTCTTCCCTATTGCTCAGTGATTTAGTATGCTGAAACCACGTATCTACTTTGAATATAAGGTTAAAATTTTGTTTTCAAAACAGATCGGCTCGATCTGATGCCCCAATCTGTACTTGCCATGATCAAGAAAGTGGACATGTCTTTGGAGGACATCAAGCTGAAACAGTGCCAGCAAAGGATGCAGTACCTGGGGCTTTTGTCGTGGCAGGGCCAGCTACCAGGGTTTTTGTGGCTTTACAGTGCAATCTACTGTCCAAGTGAAATCGGCCAGCGGGCTTATGAGAAGCAGGCCTACCATTTTCCTCCTGGTCAGGAACCGGGTGGCACCATACAGCCAACAGAAGCAACGTCCTCACAAGTGGTAGCAGGACCTAGGCCACAGTGGCTTCGTGGGTGGAGCCAGAGTGGAGAGAGCTGGGCAGCTGTTTGTGTCCAACCTGGACTTTGGAGTGTCCGATGCTGATCTACGGGAAGTCTTTGCTTCATCTAGAACTTTGAAGGAAGCCACCGTGCCCTATGATCGCTCTGGACACAGTTTAGGGACAGCAGATGTGCACTTTGAACGGAAAGCAGATGCCCTGAAGGCTCTGAAAGAGTACACTGGTGTGCCTTTGGAAGGCAAACCTATGAAGATCCACCTTGTCATATCACAGATTGGTACACAGGGAAGGCCTGGACAAAGCATAAAAGGAGGCAACATGACAAGAAACCGTGACTCTGGAGGTTTGGGTGGTGGACCGCCAGGAGATGGACAGATGGAGGCCAGTGGGGATGGCATGGAGGCACCAGCAGGAATTCAGAGCAGCAGCTTCCTTCAGAGGCATTGGCTGCGGAGCTGGATGCTTAAATTGAAAGGATGGACTCCAGCTGAACAGTGGAGCAAATCTGCACGTGTAACCGGACCCAGAAGCCTCCTGTGTGATGCCCAGAGGGAGGGTTGGCAACAGGCCTGCACACAGAAGGGCAGATTCGGATTATGCTTCCTTTATTTCTTCTTTTCTTCTTTTGTGTTTTAAAATAAAATCTAAAAAACTCATTTAATATTTTTTTTTCTTTTTCATTTTTTTTTTTTTCCTGAAACATACCTGTTTTGTACTAAGTCATTTTGGGGCTAAATTTTATTGGACGCTGTTGTCGTGAAGGTGTCATTTTCACCTTTGCCATAATAAAATAGAAATGTGTGTAGGAAAAACAAAACAAAACAAATACTTTAGGGTCATAAAGTAATAAGACATCGTTGATGACTGATTTTTGTTGTGAATGAATAATTTTTCACACAATTTGGTTCTCTCTGGGTCTGTGCTCAAGAGTGAAGGCCAAAGGTCAAGGTATTTGCTTCCTAACAGCTTTTTACAAGTGTGGCCTAAAAATAGAGTTGTCATTCAAGAGAGTGTAATTAAAGCTGGCCTAGTATCCTGTTACGTGGTATAACTATTTTAGTCGCTCAATAGTGCTAGGTTTCTCAATCTTCTCTGTAGTTCATCAATTGTTTTACATCTTGGGGCCTTAAAAAAATGACATTTGGGGACCATGTAGTTTACTGGCAAGTAATGTGTCATTGCTGGTTGGGTCTGGAGGACACTGGAATTTGGGGTTATCTTATACAAGGGCAGAGAATTTAAATCATGTTGAAAATTTAGAGATTAAAACATTCAGGAAATTCTCACAACTTTACTTAATCATTGGCCAGCCTGTGACTGCAATTGTAATGGGAAACAGTTAACATGACTCAAGCCATTTGAGAGGCAATTGCTATGGTTGTTGTCTTAGTCAGGGTTGTGTTCCTGCCAAAACATCATGACCAAGAAGCAAATTGGGGAGGAAAGGGTTTATTCAGCTCACATTTTCAAGAGAGATCAGAAACTTGAGAATAGAAGATTCTTCCATAACAAACTGCATTTTTTTTTTTTAAAAAGGACTAAAGAGCTGTTCATCACCAAAGGAAGTCAGGACTGGGACTCAAGCAGGTCAGGAAGCAGGAGCTGATGCAGAGGCCATGGAGGGATGTTCCTTACTGGCTTGCTTCCCCTGGCTTGCTCAGCTTGCTTTCTTATAGAACCCAAGACTAGCAGGCCAGGGATGGCACCACCCATAAGGGGCCCTCCCCACTTGATCACTAACTGAGAAAATATCCCACAGCTGGATCTCATGGAACCACTTCCCCAAGTGAAGCTCCTTTCTCTGTGATAACTCCAGCTTGTGTCAAGTTGACACACAAAACCAGCCAGTACTGTTGTTGAAAATAGAAAAAAGGAGAGGATCCTAGTAGAGCATCTCAGTTAGTGGTCTGGTCTTATTTCAATAAGTTTATAGGCATGGTGGGAAATTCCATTACCAAACTAGAAAGTGTCATAGACATTTTTCTCTTTTATTCTATTTAGTGCTTTATACATTTTTTTTAAATAATGAAGAAGACTAAAAGCACAAATATTCAAATTAACAGATGGTTGACTCTTCTTAGCCAAAGCAATAAAAGGCTGTATAATTCTCACCAGGAATGTATTTAGTTACATGTCAGTTCTTTAGTCCTTTTTTTTTTTTTTTTTAAATGCAGTTCATTATGGAAGAATCTTTTTCTATTCTCAAGTTTCTGATCTCTCTTGAAAATGTCAAAGCAGAACTCTTTTCATTCCATTATAATACTGGGGGTGTCTCTGAGATGGGAAACTTTTATTCTCTATTTAGACTCTGATCCTTCCCTGGAAGATTATCTTGACCTCCTTTTCCTTACAACATGCCACGTTCCCAGGCAGAAGTTAGCATTCCCGTGCAGGATTCCAAAGGCACCTAAAGGAAACATTTAATTATTATCCCTTGTCAATAGATAATATGTTACTTATGTCCATTAACATATTTGTTAATTGTCTTAGGCTTATGTATCCTTATATCATTTCTTGTGTGTTTGTTTATTATTTAGAGATGGGGTCTCACAGTATAATGGCCAAGAATTCACTATGTAGGCAAGGCTGGCCTTAAAGTCCCAGGATTTGCTTGTCTCTGCCTTTGACTCAATTTCTAGTATCATAAAGTAATTTAAAATAGCTTAAAATTTTAATATAATTCAAAGTAGACCTAGACCCTCCAAATGACTGGACACAGACTCTTACCCTCATCTCTTAAAGATTGTTGTAGGTGTCCATGCATGCACTGGCATGCATTACACACGTGTGGAGGTCAGAGAACTCATAGGAGCTTGTTCCCTCCTTCCACCATGTGGGTCCTGGGGACAGAACTCAGGCCATCGGGCTCTCTGGCACATGCTCCCGCACACTGAGCCCTCTCACCTAGTTCTCCATTTTTATAAGAGGCGTGGAACCTGAGTACCAGGAGCATCCCTATGGCTGCTGTAGCTACTGATGCAATCGATACAGGGGGAAATAGTGATGCGCTCAGTGCACTAGACATAGAAGGGTTAATCTCCCCATGTGTGGCATCGCCTATATGTTACCACAAGCGTAAAGTATGCCACCCCTCTGCCTTCAGGGAAGAGTGTGCTTCAGACAGCGGCAGCTGGAAACTCTGGGTGTTCTCAGGCAATTCTTTACAGCACAACCAGTCCTCTAAATCTTTTCTCACATGACAGTCACAAGGCAGGGGCACTCGGTTCCCAGAGAACTGGCTATGGGGGCAAAATAACATCTTCACATGTGTGAACCCACAGCTCTGGTAGAGGATCTCAGGAGACTGGTGTGTTTGGCTTCTCAGGCAATTCTGGACAGCAGAGGTTTTTACATTATTATTGTAGGGAGATAATTTTTAGCATATCTTAATGCTATCGAAAAATAATATTGTTGAGCTACCTTCCAAATAGGGTCTCCATCCTTTACTTTTTAACTGTCTTCTGTAGATATGGAGTCTCGAGTCACCCAGGCTGGTGTCTCATTGGGAAACTGAGTATGACCTCGAATGACCTCTCCTTCTGCCTGGCTCAAAGGTGGGGGCCGCCACACAAGCTCTTCATCTCTTACCCCATGCTCTTTCTCGGTTCCTGCAAGTACTTTATTTGTCTGGACCAAGTTTCAGAATCCTTTCGACTGCTGTTATACAACACCACCCTAAGTTTCCCAAATCAAAGTTTTAATCAAACTTCTATTGCATTTTAGTGGAGTACCTGACACCCATCTTTTATAATTCAGTTTCTACACTATTCAGCTCAGTTAATTTTTTTTTTTTTTTGGTGTGTCCTTTTTTTTTTTTTTTTTGTCATGGAAACTTGAAACCAATTAACAGTATTTGAGGGGTTTTGATACAATTGCTCGAAAACCTGGAACTAGAGGAGCTGCAGGAATAGCTTCTTTTGACGGGAAACCTGGGAAACACCCTGTTCAGAACAACCTGCCATTCCAGACCTAGGAAAATCCCAGCTCAGATTCCAAGAAACTTTAAAGGTGCCGATTAAGTGCTTGGAAATTTGCATGCATATTTGTCAGCAAACTTAAAACTTTCCCTACGATTTTGCAAAACTAGTCCAGAGATAATTCATATCTCTGTTTTAGTAATCTCTATTTAGCTGAATAAGGCTAGTTCTGATGGAAATGAACTTTGCCTATGACATCATTTCTGCTTTTCCCTTGTTCCAATCCCTGTCTGGGCCTGCCTGTGTCCCCATGGCAGGGATGTCCCAACCTCTCCCTGCTGCTCACTGCTCAGATTCTTGACTCCTGAAGTGTCCCCAAAGTGTAGGGAGGTCAGGGTGGTCACTCATCATCCCTTCCTCCTTTCTAAACAATAAGTAGTGAGTGTCCCTATTCCCTGGGGGGGCTTTCAACCACAGATAGATGTATTAATGGATCTCAGTAGAATTATTGAACCTTCATCTTCACTGAGTCACAAGTAAACTCCTTCAGACTTCAAGCCCTCCTGTTGAAGGTGCTTAGCTTTGGAGTCCAGCCAGTTGTCTCTTTTCTTTGGAGGTGGAAGGTACTCTACGACAGTGGCTCTCCCCTGGAGATCACTGAAAACAGATCCCATTTATGTCAAGATCCCATTTATAGGATTCAGATCTAATTGGCCTGAGCCTGGGAGTCATTGTCCTCACCAAATGAAACACTAGGTATTAGCTAATCCAAAGTACTAGTTTCTTAGTTACAAAAAGAAGCATTGCAGAGTTAAAACGAAGGCCATGGAAGTGCTTCCTAATAAGTAGAACCCGTGAGCATGTATGCCTGGCTCTGAGGAGACTGGTAGTTTAGGACGAATTGCAGGTTACAACAAAGCTTTCAGATGCTAAGACTATCAAGTGGCCACATAAACATCGCTTGTTTTCTGAGGAGAACTTTATCTAGAATTCCATCAAATATCAGAGTCTGGATGTACAAGGCTCATTAAAATGCTGTATTTGTATAAATCCTTCAGAGACCATCCTATGCACTCTAGCTAAGTTTTGGCATGCTTAATCAAAAGCAGATGCTTTGTAAATAGTTACTGTGCTGACGA